>JARQZJ010000004.1:3012500-3207500 GCA_030704895.1 Henosepilachna vigintioctopunctata
TTGAACACTTTGCGAACGAAATGAAAAATAATACAACGAATTTCAACATATTTCGAGCGGTCATCTCATAAATTTCTTCTTTAAGAGAGTCACTACATTGTAGTGTTTATAGTAAGTTTTTTTCGATACACAGTTCGATTTTTCTACCATTTTCAAGTGAAAAACCTACATAGTGAAGCTTGAATGGAGTCCATTTTCGTATTTTGTGAAATTTTATTTCGAATGATAATCTTTGATATTCATTGTTAATAATTGTACATAATTCACATGGACATATAGTGTTTGAACATGTTTTAAATAAGATGTTTCAGAAGTGATATAAAATTTCAAGACCAATCAGCCGAATTTTGAGATACAAAGTGTTGACTTATTCATTATTATCGAGATCTCTATGTGAAAGAAATACGAAATAAGTATGAATATAATTTTGCTTTCACTGCAACAAAATCTTAGTTCTGAATTTTTGAATTGTACTATTACTGTCAAATCTAAAAACCAATGCATTACAATAATATATTTATACAATGCTTGGAAGATTCCATCAGCTGTGGTTCCTATGGCAACCCCAACGTATCGTAAGGTGATCTGTTTGAAGAGATATTTGAATCCACTTATTTATAATTACCTTTATAACATCTTCCTTTGGGAATAGCATAGGCTATGAATCGAAATATTATTTATGACAGCTATATTCGACAATTATTTCGATAAATTAGACTTCAACCGTTATTTATACAAAAAGTTAATTTCCACGAGTTTGTATGAGATTTACAGACAAGACAGAAATAATGGGTTATTACCTGAACCTCCCATTCCTAATAATAAAGCGTTTCCCATCGGTTGACGAATTATTCGGGAAATTCTGCACACGTGCGAAATTGCATCCAAAAATAACACGAGTTTCATCGGTCTCGTACTTCGTGCATTGTACTCGGAGAGATAGTAATCCAGAACGTTAGACAACTGGAAATTTTTATCATATTTATAAATATATATTTGGGATTATTGTCGAACTCTAAAGTCTATAGGAGGATCCTATATTGATACAAAAAATTTAATCATCAAATGTCGGCGATCGGAAGGACGGAAAAAATACCAAACGATTGAAAATCCGCTCTAATACATCCATTACACAAAAAGAAGGACGAAATGAATATCAACAATTATAAAGGAATTTCCTTACTGCCGGTTGATTTCAAAATCCTTTCTAAAGAACTCCTAAACAGAGCTGAACACCGAGTGGATCCACTAATTGGGGAATACCAGGCCCAATTTGTAAAGGCTAATGATGTGCTGAACAGATCTGTACTTTGAAGATTATATTATAAATGCGGAAATGCAGAAACACAGTGATTTCACTCATTGACTACAAAAAAGCGTATGATTCAGTTAATAGCGAAACACTTTTCAAAATCATGAAAGAATTTCTAATCTATCGAAAGACCAGAAAAATTATAGAAGACACAAGATACAAGTACAACAAGCAAAGTAAAATCATGAGTGAAGTGTCAGATTCCTTGAAAATCAAAACCGGAGTGGTACAGCGGAGCGGACTTTCACCAACCATTTTCAACATTGTTTAGAAAAGATAATCAGGTGTGGCATTGTGGGTATGATCTTTCCACAAAGGGCATACAATTGAGTAATTAAGACCAATATCGGATGAATGTAAAATATTTCGCTTTCGCAGACGATATTGCCATTAATACAGGCAACAGAACCTAAACGATTTTCGCAGTAAAAAATGTACATGAAATTGCACTGAAAACCGGAGCACAAGTCTCTTATCATAAAACCCAATCATTAAAAGATAAAGAGATAACCGAAAAATAAATCTCCTTTAATCAAAAATCGAATGGTTAACGAACAAAGAATTACCAATCTCCAAAGAATCTACAACCTAACATGGGCGTACTATCATAATAAGAGCATTTCGACAGACGCAAAATTAAGTAATTAAAACAGAACGATTTTTTCCGGAGAAATGTACGCAGCTGAAACAATGATTATTGAGGGTAATTCAAAAACTAGTGAAATAGACAAACAAGAACGAAAATTATCAGAAAGATTCACGGTCCAATTGATATAAACGGCATTTTGATGGAAAAACCACACAACGCACTTTGTCAAAAGACAAATACAAAACGAAAGAAATAAGGAAACGACGAGCAATGTTTTATGCACATGTCTACAGGATGAACCAGTCCAGAATATCGAAGGAACGACTCGATATAATAACAAAGAACAAATTCGGCACAAAGTTCCCTAAAGAAATCCGAAAAGATCTACAACAGATCAATATGAAAAATCTCGAAAAACGCACTAAAGTGTTGCTATAGAGTCGCACATGTGAAGGTTGAGCAAAACTTGCGCCAACCTGGAATAAAATGAACAGATGAACGGAAGGAGGAGCATTCTGAGATGATGAAGTGTTTTTGGCAGGCGAAAAAGCCTAGAAAATGCGTAGAATTAACTGAGTAGAATATCTTTTGATCAAACAACCTGCCTTAATTTACCAAGTGCCTCGAAAGAGCTTTTGAAACATTCGAATAAGTTTCCATAGAAAAGTATCAGTACTAGACTAAAATAATCGTTCTTCCACTGACCTTTTCTCTGTCGGTTATCTGTCTATACATCTTGATATCAGCCTGAGGATCGAGAAAATCCCCGAAAAGGATAGCGTCTTTGCCCAATGCTTCTATTGGATCCACTTCGAAATGGTTCTGTATGGTTACGTATAGTAACTCATTGAACCATTCGCGATCTTCGTCGTTGACCAAACGGTCTTGGAATACTCGTAAACATTCATGGTACCACAATCGAATAATTTCAGTAATATCCTATAAATATAGTGGGTATTTTAGACGTTGCATAAAACTATACATCAAAACTCAAACTTGTTCATGTCATTATAGAAAAATTGGCAGTTATAGGGACCGTCGATAGAAGGTGAAAACTCACAACTTGAAATTTGAAATTTTATAACATCAATCTGATTTTCAGATCTATAATATAGAACAGAATAGTTGAATGCGTATTGAACTTTTCTGAAATTGTTGATAGTATTTCATTGAGGGAATATAATCTGAATTGAATGACACGGAGTTTTCGCTTATCTCTTGGTGAAACATTATGTTGAAAACAATGAATTAAAATTAACACGCTTGGCTTAAGCTTCACTAAATCTACATATGCTTCGGGTGGTTAGCTCATTATCAAGAGTATATAATGTTATTAAGACTCTAATAACATTGTATATTCTTGATAACTGGTTAACCACCCGACACATATTTAGTTTTTAATATACTTAGTGAAACTTAAGACAAGTGTTTTAATTTTAATTTATTGTTTATAATCTGAATTACTTTTCAATAGTAGATGACTTCTCAATTTTCATTCCATCATGAAAATCTGCATTTTGTGCGAATCAGGATAGAAGAAATGACATTTAAAGAAGGAATTTCATTGAGAATACTTGACCATTGTAATTTCAGTTCCAACTAATTTAGCGTAGATAATGAATCATTTCGTGCTATCCTGTTCCTGGAATATATAAATACGTTTTCGAGTGTTTCGAGAGATGTTGAGACATTTTACTCGTGCAAGTGACATTGAAGTGGCCGCTATCGTCCGAGGCAACTTTCTATCTGGATCAATTCCAAGTATGACGTCAAGATTTACCGGAATTACTTACTGAAGTAAATAGATATTTGGTATTGCGTAAACCCAATTTTGTTAAATTAATTATTTTATTTCGAGATACAGCTTCTGGAAATATATTTCCTCTTCGAATTCATCGAAACCATCAAATCCTGCTCATTTCAAATAGGAAAATCTTTTTGAATCCTGTTAGACAGTGAACTTTATTCACTTTTCATACGTATAAATGGGGTTCCAGACCTATTGTTATTGGGCCTGAAGGCATTTTAAATTTTGAGTAATTATTATATCATTTTGTCATCTATATAGACGAATCGTCGACTGTTTCAGTGATTCTTCTAATAAAATTAATATTTGAAATACTCCACTCACAGCTGCTTTACCAAGACATTCTGTTTCATTATTAGTTGAGATATGCTGGAATATATTATATTCAATACGAGTTATTTTTCTATTGGATAGAGAACACTTGGATGATATCACATTCTCAAAGTTGACCAGAGGTCAACTCTTGAAATTGGGGTTACACCCTGAAACAATTATTGAGAAACAATATAATTCTGGGACAAAGGCAAGTATTTTAAATCAATATATTGAACTGAGTTTCACCAAGATATCAGCGGTTATTCAATTAACTTCAAAAAAAACGCAAGCATCGTAAAACTCGCGATTTTCATAAGCCGAACACTCCCCAAGTTCAAAACGACTTACAATTATATTTAGCTGAAAAATGCTTGAAGAAAAATGTGACATTAAAGTTGGCGACCGTCATCAGTTGAACTTTTGAGTTCGTGTAAAACTCATAAACAATTGTTGAAAAATAGATTTAAAAAAATTCTGTGAAACATAGCCGAGTGTTTTTTATTCGATATAATAAACCATGTTTCATCAAGAGATCGGCGAGTATTCAATCAATTTTATGACGAATGTTTTCTGTGAATGATAGTTAAATATAATTGCGTCTCGACTCGTAGTGGCTATTCAAGTTGAATTAAAGATTGGTGTCCTTGATGACTTACCTCAACTTGTTCAGGTTCAAACATCAATAATCCCTGAAATACTTTACTTAGATCTCTCAAATTGAATGTGTAATGGGTCTTGGCTGGCGTGGGTAGAAGCTCCTTCAAGATGGTAGAATAGACAATCATCGAAGATACGAGAGTGGCTTCGAAGTAACTGCTTTGATCGGGAGTGCGGTCTAGCCAGAATTTCAATATGGTGCCGAATATATTTCGCTGGAATTATTATTTGACGAGGAAAAATTAAAGCATATACATTTTTTCTTCTTCTTTCATTTCGTTGAAACAATTCTCTTATCTTCATTATATTTTCAAGATATATATATATATATATATATATATATATATATATATATATATATATATATATATATATATCAATATATATATATGTATATATATATATATATATATATATATATATATATATATATATATATAATATATATATATATATATATATATATATATATATATATATATATATATATATGTATATATATATATATATATATATATATATATATATATATATATATATAAGCTATATAAAGGTATATTATATATGGTTATTATATATGGTAATTTGATAATGGAACGTCACATATAATCATTGCAAAACGGTAGTGTTAGAAACCTAAATCGAACTGAAAAAAGATATGAGATATATATCAATTGACAATTCCTTTGAAAATTGATAATCATCGTGAATTTTCCCATTTTAAAATCAAGTTGATAATATTTCTGATCGCATTTTATCATTTTTACGAATCACGGTGATTTTCATTTGTAGATTTTCAAACTTAAAATAGTCGTTAACACTTCAAAAATGTATGCAAAAATATTCGTTATTCATGAAAGCACATTTTGAAGTAGCTATCTTTATTTTTCAATGCGAAATGGAAATCCATACATGAATGGAATGGAGCTATTCATCCGATAGTATTCATTTTGTATGGAATCCATGAAAAACATTAGATTTTGCAGAAGCAAACTCCAAAAAAATGTCAAAGCAAAACAGAAGCCTAGAGAGTTTATTTTTGTTGGAGTGCAGGTGTGAAATTTCAGTCGAATTATTTGTGTGAAAGTTTACTTTTAATTTTTATGTCAGTTGTGTTCATGTTAGCTAGAATATATAACGTTTGTTTAAAAACCGAATAATAAAACAGAAAATAACGTTGATTGGATTATATGAGTTATATCTACTGAATATAATAAATTGAGTTCTTCGGTTTTGTTGGTAAGCTATTAAAAATTAATCTATCATTACATAGTTTCATTTCATTTACCTTACTGAAATCTTCCATCTCCAAAAATGCAATGTAATGAAAATGTCTGAGCAATCTTGCTGTAACCGGATTTCGACCTCCACCTGGAGGCCCCATTGCAGCGGCAAAATTGACGTCGATTATTTTTCGAAAATCACCAATATTTTTTCTGTCGTACCATCCTGATATATTCATAAAATTCCAATAAGATTCATATAGTGTATGACGAAAGAAGATTAATGAACAATATATTTTGTCAAATATTCCATTAGAACTTATGTTATATCCATATATATATATATATATATATATATATATATATATATATATATATATATATATATATATATATATATAATGTTCATATAGGCTAATTATTCCTATGTGAGTATTGATATTGATTTAATTGAATTATCAATAAAACGATATGCAAATTTGCAATTTTGTAGTCGATATGGTAGCTATATTCCTAATTGAAAAGAACACAACCTGAAAAACTTGAATAACTTCTCCACTAAAATCACATTTTTGCCGCGAGGAGGAAAACGAAATGACTCCAATAAAACGCACGTTTCCTTTAATTGAAAGTTTCCTTTACAAATAAATTGCTAACTATTGAACGAGAAGCTCTGAAGAGTTACGTGAAAGTTGAAAACAGCAAACAAATCCCAAGTTTCTGAATACAAAACGATATCATCACAATTCTTTATCACAATGTTAACAGACGAATAATTTCTGAATGTTTGAAAGATCAATCAATAATCAAATTTGGAGCTAGAAAATATTCATAATTTTCAACAGCGAATCACAATTTCTGAATATGTTCTCTGAATTAATATAGGGTGTTTTGAAATTTTTTTGTTATATTATGAAAAGCCCTCCTTGAGTCTTTGAAATTTATTTCTTCAAACCGATAAATCCTTCTTTTTCACCATATTTATCTTTTATATATTTAGGTATGCCTATACAATTTTATGGATGATTCGAGAAGGTAAGAGATATCCTTAAAGAAAAAGGTAATCAATTGTTTGATGAGGAGAATCCAGTGTTCGAGGTGATATTTCAAAGTTCAGGCGGAATCTGTCAATTCGATATTTTGGAAACGTCAATTCATTTCGGTCGTTCGAAATGATACACTTGTTTTTCCTCGTTATATTATTGAATGCTCATTTCTATAACGAAAATTGTTTCGACATCAATAAATCTAGCTTTCTATAAATATCGTCTAATGGGCTTTCGGAATATAAGAACAGAAAAAATATTGAGTTAGAAGTATGCATTGGTTGAAATTTAATTCAGCAAGTTTGTGAGTAAGATAGAGTTGAAATATCGATAACCGAAAATTGATAAGTTAGTAATGAGCGCCCTTTAGGAACCTGACATTTGAAATTCGATGCAGTATGCTTAAATGACTGAATTAAAATAGGTAGGGGCAACACTTTTGCCCATTATCCTGCATATGGCAACTCTACTCTAATTGATGAAATGATGAAAGTTCTTGATTTCGATGAATATTAACAATATCAATACTCAATGATTATTTGAATGGTAAAAACTAGGTTTAATGCATAGCATTAACTCTGCTCATATAATTTTACAAAACTTTAGTCCGGTTCGAAGAGTAAAAGAAGTGTTAAGACTGAAAAGTTTTCATTTGGAAATTCCTTGTATGAGGGTGTTACGGGTTGGTATAACATGCCCTCCATATATGTAATTACATTTACCTCCAAAATCCATCCATTGCCGAATGAGTTCGATGGGGGGTTGTGCCCCATAAACCTCTAGCGCTGGCATGTTGAAATCATCAACGAAGAACACCTGCCGCTTGAGAAGTGGTGGTCCAAACACACCCTTACGTCGACGATCTAATTTTGAGTCAATGAGATCCTAACGGAAATCAAACGTTCTCATCAGCTCATTTGTTATTGCTTAAAAATGAAGCAACTATAAAATATCCAAGAATACTCACAGAGTAAGACGAAAATAACAAAAAATTTTTCAATTCGAGTATCTTAAACGAATACATATATATATATATATATATATATATATATATATATATATATATATATATATATATTCATATTCATTGCTATCTTGAACCATTTTATGTATATTTTCAGAAAGAAATTATTGGGTTTTCTGGTTCTCAAAAATATTTATTTTTTTATTTATTTTGTTCACGTTCAGACAAACTCTTTGTCTGAACGTGAACAACAACGCATCGTGTGTAAATTAAGATAAATATATATAGAAATATAACAAATTTGAAAACTTTTCTTCATTTGAATATTGGTTCAGAATATAATAATAAGTATTGTGTTTGTTTGTGTGTTGATGACAATATATTGATGAAATTTCATTTGAAAAAGGCCCAAGAAAAGGACCGAAACGTTATGTGATATAGATGTTTAATAAAAATATTTGAGAACCAGAAAACCCAATAATTTCTTTCTATATATATATATATATATATATATATATATATATATATATATATATATATATATATAATGGTATACAACTTTGTTTCCGCCGTTTTTTTCCGAAATTCGCGGATTTATTGAAAAAAACTGGTTATATATTTATGTTTCAAAGTATTGTCCATCGCTGGCCACTACTTTCTCACATCATTCGAGCTGCATACTAATTCCGCGTTGAAATAATTTATTCAAATTTTCGGGTTCGGGGTCCCGTAAAGGATAAATGGTTGCCTCAAGAGCGAGTCAGTTGATCGAATCTCTCAATTCGGAGAGAGCAGTTCGACAGTCAATGATGCTCATTTGTTATTGCTTAAAAATGAAGCAACTATAAAATATATATATATATATATATATATATATATATATATATATATATATATATACAACTTTGTTTCCGCCGTTTTTTTCCGAAATTCGCGGATTTATTGAAAAAAACTGGTTATATATTTATGTTTCAAAGTATTGTCCATCGCTGGCCACTACTTTCTCAAATCATTCGGGCTACATACGAATCCCGCGTTGAAATAATTTATTCAAATTTTCGGGTTCGGGGTCCCGTAAAGGATAAATGGTCGCCTCAAGAGCGAGTCAGTTGATCGAATCTCTCAATTCGGAGAGTTCCAATGCAGAACTCTAAAATATGATCACTTCCTTCACAGGAGTCTTTTCTTTGTTTTTTCCATTCTTTTTATATTTTCTACGGCATTAAAAATTGTTTTCTGTATATATATATATATATATATATATATATATATATATATATATATATATATATATATATATGAATACATTTGTTCATTTATTCTTGATCACACGAAGACAATTCGAATTCAACTCATTGCTCTCATATGAGATCTATTTATTACATGTATTGATTAGAAAACGTTATTCATTTGAGCTTGTCATAATTTCGTGAATGATATATTATGGAGGAAAATATTCATTATTTCAGGCTCACCTGAGTTTGATTGGCGCTGGTTCTAGCTGAGAAAGACAAAAAATCGCAAATGAACTTCTTATGCATATTCTTTCCCAGTTTAGCAATAACAGTAAGAGTTTTTCCAGTTCCTGTTGGACCAACACACAAAACATTGCGTTCATTCATCAGAATTGCTCCCACCATATATGAATTTCTCACATTATCTATTGTCGGTACTTCAATATCTGCAAAACAAATGACTTTACTACTAAGAAATACGCATTCAATATTCAGAAATCATTATTTACCCATCTTATTGAAACTTTATACTTATAGCAGATGGAATGATTACCTGAATATCTCATTTCAAGGGTAATCTTGTATTCCTCAACTTTGTCCATCCAATGTTCCCAATGAGGCGGTTCTGGATCTCCCGAGTCTGATGGCTCTCCAAATCCTCCATCTCTAAGTCTGAAATATGAAGTTCAATTTGAAGTTAACGTAATTTTAATATGTTTTAATAGTTTCTCATAATTACAGCTATTGAACTGCTATTATGAAAATCATGTTGTTTCTTTTAACAGTACCCCATGGCGTTTTTCGAAATAATATGTGAAAGGTTCCTAATTTGCCCTTTGTCCAAACAAACATTTTTTCCTCATTCGAATAATTACAATCAATAAGTCAATGAAGATACAAAATTTTGAGCACTGTACCTTCGAGAAATTTCTAAATCATCAGACTATTTATTGAATTAGAATCACTATTAGAAATAATTATTAGCAATTTGAATTTTATTTTGTTTCACACCGTAAATTTTTTGCTATTTCGTAGGTTCATGTTTCAATGCTCACTGACAAAGATTGAAATTGCTTTGGAAACGTCTGATGAGTATTAGGTGAGTGAATTGTTAACTATGTCATATTCGAACCCTTATTTCCTTGAAATTTTCGAATATTAAGTAGAAATTCCTTTATCCATCTAATGGATAGTTTATTCTCATTTCCATATTTTGTCACTTTATTCAAGAAAATCACGTCTACCCTTTTAAAAGCATTTTGTGTAAAAATAATATTCAAGACGTGCTTACTCTGTGAACTTCGTAACGCCCAACAGTAGACAGTCAAAGAATGATGCCTTTTAGCTAAACTTAATTGATTATTTTAATCAACGTAATGAAATGAATATAATCGTTTAATGAAGAAATTGTTGTGAATAACACGTCTCCGTTTTATATATTGAAATATAATTCGAAGGAAAGAAGATTACCACCCTCCACTTATCACTTATGAGTATGAAAAATAGATATAAACCGATTCTCATATATAGATATAAAATAGAGTATAGATATAAAATTCCCTCAATATCGATTGTGCCGTTTTGGAGGACGATGGCGACTTATGGGAAGACTTAATGTATAATACTATCAATTATTTTGGTGAGCTACGTGGCTAACTCATATTATTTAGGTATCTAAAAATATGAATAACGTTGATTTAACTATATAATATAAATAGTCGATAGAAATTTTTCAACCATAAAGCTTTAGAAATATCAATTTTGAAATTGAATTAAATGCATTGACCAAAGAAGAAATGGCGATGCTGTGAGAAAACATAATCTACTATAATTATACACCCATCCTAGAAATGTGAATTACTAGTTTATGAAGTCACAATTAAAAAATTTCATTCATTTAAACTGATTGAATCGATAATAATGATATAATCTGAAGTGCAGATTTCTCTTGTTGAACTAGTTATAACTCCAGGTGCAAAATGACGAATGCGCAAATAAACGTCGTCTGCAGAATCGATATAACGGGTGATTTTCTAAGAGTTAAGTTTTTCAAGTTGGCGACACTGGTTGGTAATGGCATCCAAACGTCATCTGTCAAAGTGAAAAGGATTTCAGTTTCACAGATTTTTCACACACCTCTCAGTAAAAGAGTTTTAGTATACTCTGACATGGAAAATATCATCATGGAAAGACTTACAAACGAGCAACGATTGCAAATTGTTGAAATTAAGTATCAAAATTCTTGCTCTGTGAAAAATGTGTATATACGACGACCATATCATGGTCGTCATAATCGAAACAACAATTCGTGCTGTTATCACCAAAATTCGCACCAAGTTTACTTTGTTGGACATTAAACCATTGTCTCGCATGCGTACAGTAAGTACTGAAGAGAATATGCAGCCGTAGCGTACAGTGTTAATGAGGATCGTGAAATGTCAATTCGTCGCCGTTCTCAGCAATTGGGCATGTCTTACTCAACCACATGGAAATTCTACGTGTTTTTTTGGGTTTGAAAGCCTATAAAATTCAACTTCTGCAAAATTGGGCTGAATGACCTACCACAACGTCTAATTTTTGGTGAATGGGCCTTAGAACAGCTTAATGAAAATCCGCTATTTTATCGAAAAATTGTTTTCAGCGATGAGGCTCATTTCTGACTTAACGGATATGTAAATAAACAAAACTGTCGCATCTGGAGTGATGAACAGCCACATGCCATACAAGAGTTACCGATATATCCCGAAAAAACGACAGTTTGGTGTGGTTTATGGGCTGGTGGCATCATCGGTCCATTTTTCTTCGAAGACGACCGTGGAAGAAACGTTACCGTCAACGGCGAACAATATCCAGCCATGATACGCAACTTTTTTTGGCACCAGTTGAACTTGGTTGACATGTGGTTTCATCAAAACGGTGCAACATGCCACTCAGCTCATGAAAACAATGGAAATGTTGAAGGATGAATTTGTTGAGCAGCTTATCTCTCGAAATGGCCCTGTGAATTGGCCGCCAAGATCATGTGATTTGACGCCTCTGGATTATTTCTTGTGGGGTTATGTAAAGTCGTTAGTGTATGTAGACAAGCCGAACACGATTGAAGCCTTACAGGATAACATAACACGCGTAATTCGTGGGATACAGGTCGAAATGCTCGAAAAGTTACGCAAAATTGGACCTTGGAGCAAAAGTTATCTCTAAAATGAAATGGCAAAGACTAAGTTATCAATTTCAATGAAAATTTTGAATATATGATGCAAATTGAGTGTTTCATTGATTAAAAAAAAATACGGTTAAAAATCACCCATTATATGTCCTTCAAGATATCGATCATCATATTATAGACAATTTCACTTAAATAGGACGAAAGCTGAATAAAAGAAAGGAAAAGATTTAATTAGTATCTCGTCATGACGCCAAATGTATTTTGATGAACAATAATCGGAATTGGGTTCGTTTCCTTCATAAAGATGTGAGCTAGTAGCAACTTCAACGTCAGAGTGTTATAAATGGAATATAAAGAAACATACTTATAATCATAAACTACGCCTTCATTAGGAAAAGCGGGTGTGTGTCCATATTGTCTCATTGTTCTCCTGACGAAACTGTCTATTATGTTACGTCCATTTGTGTCACAGGTGGCACCGATACTCCAAATTAATGAATTTACTACGAAGGGAACCATCAAATCATCTGTAAAGCAAAAGGTCAATGATTAAATTAAGTTAGTCTGGAAAATTTGTTGGGCGATAAATTTGGATTTTTATGTGTCCCAGGTTTCATATCATGCTTGCTTTCAATTCTACAGGAATCTTTCGAAAGTTTTTAGCAATGTAAGAAGATGTCTGAACATCATCCTCAAAATTTTCAATTGAAAAACTAAATAAGGTGCTTAAAACTGAGATGTAACATATGTAACACTGGTATCAAACTTTCTACCTCAGAATGCTTATTCGTAAATATACGAGGTTTAATCAAAATAAAAATATTTATTTATTAAAATCTCTGTTGGCTGCGTTGGTGATTTATGATTAAAAGAGGGGTTGATTTACCGAGTAGAGCGAGATATCCCTGGCCAGGTGGTGGTCTATTGTCTTTTCCACTTAGTGGCATCAGCCTGTAGTCCATCAATCGTAAAAAGTTGAGGAGTTGAGCTGAATCCACCGATGTTAATATTTCTTTCGTTTGATTTCGAACAAGATCGATGCACGGTAGAGTGTATATTTCGAACAATTCTCTGAGACGATCGTTAAAACGTTTTGCTAACTGAAAAAGAAAACATCAATTTGAATTAATCCATCCTTAAACAATTCTTCGAAAGCATTATCTCAAATTAAATTCTGCATAAAAAAATATGCAGAAAACATATTGAAAGAATGTTTTTTTAAAGAAATTATAGTAATTAAAAACATATAAGTAGGAATACAAAATACGTAAATTGAATTTGAATCTCGAGACAATATTCGCACTATACTTTGTAAGTCTAAATTTTGATTATCTGTGGAAGTTTGATAGATGTGTGTATTTTTATTTACTTGAAACGAATGTTTACTTGATCTTGTCCACATCGATTTCAATTTCATAGAGTGCTAATATCAGGAAACAAAATACTCTGACAAAAAGACGCAATACAATAAATCGATTCAATCATTTTGTTCAAAGAGAATCTTACGTAAGCAAAAATGGGATTCGACGCGTTTCGTCAGATTCATCATATCTGTTCATTTGAATATGAACTCAAATTCACTTGAACACATTGGAACTATTGAACTTATGATTTGCAATTTATTAGTGAATACAGTGTAAATCATAAGTTCAAGTGTTTGAATTTAAGTTTTTATTTAATTATAATGGATTTACGTCAAGTCAACACCAACACTATTAAATATATCTGTTCATATTTGAAATCATATTTTGTTAGCTTCTGAAGAAATGAAAGTGTAAATTAAATTGAAGTGTTCGAATTATCCTAAATTTATTATAAAAGATTTGCACCAAGTGAATGCTAATACTATTCAAATCTACGTATGATGAATTATTTTCACAAAACTCCTCATATCATTATTTAAGCTTCAACTCAAATAATTAAATAATTAGTAGGAAGCAATGATTTTTTCAAGAACTCCTCAAAAATTACTCACACACACACACACTTTATGTATATATATATATATATATATATATATATATATATATATATATATATATATATATATATATATATATATATATATATATATATATATATATATATATATATATATATATATATTGTTTTATTTAATTAAAAATTTATTTATTATAATTAATTATTATTATTTATAATATATATATATATATTATATTATATATATATATATATATATATATATATATATATATATATATATATATATATATATATATATATATATATATCTATATATATCGTGAGTAAATAAGCCGTGCAACATCCCTTTAAATTACAAATTAATGACATTGAGGTTTCGCTTATTACTTGGAAAATAATAAAAAATAGCAACTAGTAAATAAAAATTGAAACACAATGTTTCTTACATATGGTGGTTATCCATTATCAAGAGTATTCAACAATATTATTGCAGTAATACGTAATATCTAATATGTAATAATACATATGTTTCGGGTGGTTGGACATTATCAAGAGTATTCAAGAATATTACTGCAATAATACTGTAATATTGTAACTGTGATATTATTGAACACTTTTGATAATGGCTAACCAACCGAACTATATCAAGAGTTGTTAATACAATCGGTGAAACTCAAGCTGAGTGTTTAAATTTTTTATTTTAATATAAATTATATTATTTTTTATATAATTTACTCTAATTATAAATGGGTTGTTCAATTTTATTGAAATTGTTATGGATGTCTGACTTCCGCTTAGACGGAAACGGATTGTAAAAATTCAGGAGAAACGCTTGCTGTCTACTATTTTGTCTTTCTTAAAAAATAGTGTTCTGTCAAGATAATAGGGGCTCCATTATCCTCATATGCCCAGGGCCACAGGCCATACATTTTTTTGCGGTAAGAATCAGAAATTCTGTGCCATAATATACTGTAACTAAGAAGGTTATTATTACCGGGGGTAAAACGTTTAACCAACAGTTGATGAACGGTTGTAATCCGAGTACGCTTGGCTCTAAGTAAACCATTCCGCATCTGGATACAGTGGCGGGGGAAGCGACAGCCAAATCAGCCACTTCGAACATCATCGTCATGGTATCGCGTAATTTGATTATCTCGCCACTACTCAAGCACAGTTTCTTATTGTCATCGAGAACTGTATTCATGTTCTCGATCCAAACGGCGTCGACTGGGCCGTCGAAAATATACCATCGTTTGTCCTTATTTTCTGCGGTTATACCGATCCTCACCAGGGACGGTAAAATGCCATCGGTCCTGAAAAACGTAGTCAAATTAAGAAACGAAGCAACAAATTATGTTATGAAACGCTACTAGTTGAGTAGGTGAGTTGAGAATTTTTACACATAATATCCATTGTTACATTAATATATATTTTTTAATATACTTAATACTAATTTTAATATATTTTTTAATACACTTATACGTATATGCCATACCAATCGCTGTGAATTTTTATGAGTGTTTTACTTTTTCAATTTTGGTACCACAAAATTAGGTTTTCTTTGATGCAATAAAAACAAGTTTGTTCCCAGTTGGGTTGTTATCTGAAAATTATGAGAAGTATATATTTTTACATTGTTGCCGTTCATAAATTTATCGTAAATTAGTAAGTTTACAACATTTGAACTTCCATTATGTGTAAGCCTCAAAGTGGCGACTTGTTTTGCAAATGTTCTTTTGTTGTTGTTTTTCCATGTCCAGGTTCGTTCAACTTGAACTTGACTACGCCGAACGTTTTATTCTGAAGAGGGCCAACAAGCTTAAAACACGTGCCAACGGTTGCTTCCGATTGCGGGATGTACTGATAATTCTACTTTTGTTCATATTATTATTATACGATTCTTTCCCATGAGGAGAGAGATTGAACTTGAATTCCCAATTATTAGAACTTGTGCTTCTTTTTTCTCACCCAAAATCGCTTCATCTTCTCTGAATGCTCTTTCTTTCGTTCACCTGTCTATTTTACTCCAGGTTGACGATTTGATTTTTGCTCAAACTTCACATGTGCGATTTTATAGCGAAATTCAGTGTGATTTTCGAAATTTTTTATATTGATTTGTTGTAGATCTTTTGGACCTCTTTTAGCCACTCTGTTTCGCATTTACTCTTCATAATATCGAGCAGTTTCTTCGGTATTCTGGACTGTTTCATTCGTAGACGTGTGCATTAGAACTTTGATCGTCGTTTTCTGATTTCTTCCGTTATCGTATTTGTCTTTTGATAAAGTTCATTCTGAGGCCTCTGCAACCAAATGCCGTTTCTATTGGTTGGCCCGTAAATATTTCTAAGAATTTTTCGTTCTTGTTTTTCTATTTCTCTAATTCTTGAATGACCGTCAATAACCATTGTTTCAGATGCGTAGATTGCTTCTGGAAGAATCGTTGTGTCATAATGCCTCAATTTGGCGCCTCTCGAAATAAACTTTTTGTTATAGTACGCCCATGTTAGTTTGTAGGCCCTTTGGAGCTTGGTAATTCTCTGTTCATTAGCGATTCGGTTTAAACCTGAGGACTGTATAACTTCTCCGAGGTATTTAAAATGGTCGACTTGCAGAATTTCACCATGTTTTGTGATAAGCGAAGATTTATTTTTTGGTTTTCTTTCCATGTATTTGGTTTTATCATAAGACATTTGTAACCCGGTTTTCTGCGCAATTTCATGTAATTTTTCTACGGCGAGAATGGCTTCAGTTCTGTTGTCTGTGATAATAGCAATATCGTCTGCAAAGGCGAGACGTTTGACATTTATTCGATTTTCTTTTTTGATACCCACTTGTATGCCCTTCACGTGAAGTTCCCATTCCCTAATGATCATCTCTAAAACAATATTGAAAAGGATTGGCGGAAGTCCGTCCCCCTTCCACACCCCTGTTTTGATTTCAGAAAAATCTGATACTTTTATCTTGCAAGTTGGTACCTAGAAGTGGCTGTTCTATAATTTTTCAGGTCTTCCGATCTATCCCAAATTTTTGCATGATTTTAAAAAGGGTTTCGCGGTCTACCGAGTCTTATGCTTTCTTGAAGTCAATGAATGTGATCACTGTATTTCTACATTTCCTCATCTGCAATATCATCTTCAAAGTCAGGATCTGTTCAGTACATGATCGGCCTTTTCTGAATCCAGTTTGGCATTCTCCAATTAGTTAATCGGCTTGGTGTTCTACTCTGTTTAGTAGTGCTAATACTATATAATTCTACTTTTGTTCAAATATATATATATATATATATATATATATATATATATATATATATATATATATATATATATATATATATATATATATATATATATATATAATATTTAGTATATATGACGTTATATATTTTGTGTATTATGTTACGGTAGAGACCATATCACAAATTCTGTAATCCTTGTACCTGTACTCGTATCATTCTGTGATACTCATATTATTCTGTGAACGGTCTGACATTTATTGAATAAATTCTTGTTTCAGTTTTAAACATTCATCGAGAGTCATTGACTATTAAATAAAATAGAAAAATAACTAAATTATAAATCGAGAATTTTCGTCAAGTAATACAGTTGATGGTAAGATAATTCAGAAAATAAAAACCATTCGTCCAGATGGAAGAGAAAAATATACCTGTTTCCTGTGGAACATCAAGAATTGAAATTTCATGAAGAATTGGTAACCATCAACAAAATAAAGAAGATTTGTAAATGTATTAAGAAATGTGGTGAGTTTCGAAATATTTCAGTAGAACTACCTAGAGAAATAGCGAATCTATACCTGGATTCTGATTTTGATCCGGTTTTCAAAGATTATTACCTAGAAGAAGTTGTAGAAAAAATAAATAAGATACCTGAAACTCCATCTTTAGATATTCCAGAAGTAATTAGAAAAATAGTGGAGACACTTAGTTCAAACAGGCCACAGTTAAGCTTTAATGACATTACTAAGAATTTCATTTTGGATAATTATAACGGTAGGAATGATAATGCTGAGTTATGGTTAGAAAATTTTGAGAATGAATGCATAAGGTTTGAAATTGCTGAGGAGAAAATGTTTGAAATATTAAGATTATTTTTAGATGGAAATGCAAAAGATTAGTATACGTCTGCTAGAATCAAATATGGCTTGGAAACACCATGGGTAATATTTAAGGACTCTTTCAGGAAAACTTTCTCAGAAAAAGGTTGGTCAAGTGCACGTTTAGTTTATAATTTTAGACATAAAGGTGGATCAATGGTAGAATATGCTCTGAAAAAAGAAAGAATGCTATTATCACGAGATCCCAAGATTCCTGAGGCAATTAGAATTGACCTGATTGTTATCGGTCTACCAATCTTCATTCAGGAAAAACTAGACAATGAAATACAAAGTACAGAGCACCTGATCAGTGAAATTAGGAAGTTCGATATAAATGTTCGGAGTTCAATTTCTGTTAAAATAGAGAATGTAGTTTCCAAAGAAAAGCTAGGAAATAAAGAAAAATTTCATCCTAAATCTGAAAAGAAACCTTGTGAGATATGTGAGAAGTTGGGTTCACCAAACAGATTTCACAAACAGGATGATTGTTGGAATAAACATAGAATAAAAACAGTTAATACTACGGAACTTCAGAGAGACTTGAATGATAGAATATCTAATTTTACAATATCACAAAAAGAAGGAACAGACATTACTAAGAGGAATTTAATGGGATAGCTAGAAACATACTAGCTCCAGAAATAGAAGTTAATTTCAATAATTTTATAGTTAAAGAAAATTTTTAAGAAAAAACAAATCATTTGGATGAAGAAAACAAAGAAAATATTAATTCCTTTATAAAGAGATATGCTTCTTGGAAAGAAATTTTAATCAAAGAAACAATACAGATGTTCAATTAAAGATCAAATCGAAACAGGAAACCAAATTTCAGGATTATCAAATGTGGATTTAATTGAAGAATCAGAATCACCTTTTGTTGCAGCTCCAGTCAAATAAACATTTAAGAAAGAAGAAAACACAACACCGAAGTTGTTCCTGACACAAAGTGACTCCCGGAAGGGGGGGATGTAACGCCATTTAGTGCACTATGCACTGACGTTATAGTATTTAGTGTATTATGTTACGGTAGAGACCATATCACAAATTCTGTAATCCTTGTACCTGTACTCGTATCATTCTGTGATACTCATATTATTCTGTGAACGGTCTGACAGTACTTAAGGCACGACATATTATTTTAACCTCCTATTCTGTTTGTATATTTTGTGGACGCAGAGCTTAAGATTAATATTCAATCGACATTTAATTCTCGATTCTTGTTTCAGGTTTGTTATATTTTAGAATTAAGTTAATATTGTATTTATTGAATAAATTCTTGTTTCAGTAGTTTTAAACATTCATCGAGAGTCATTGACTTTTAAATAAAATAGAAAAATAATATATATATATATATATATATATATATATATATATATATATATATATTCATATTTATATATGTGAATACAATGACGGAAATCAATAATCCGTAAATAATTAATTATTTACGTAAATTAATCCGTAAATAATTAATTAATAAATATTAATTATTAATTAATATGTTTACATAGCTCACTCACCATTCATGCGTTTGCAGATCGAATTCTCCGTAAAGCTGCCCCATGGTTATAGATTTTGGATTCATTACGTAAGTTTTAACGGCTTCAAAGGGATAACCACTAGGTTGCGGCTCTCCTTTCAGTGATGTCATGGCCTTTTTCAGTATTTGGTAACACTGAAATCGGAAGACAATATCTCTAATCAACATGATTAAAATATGAATATGAATATGTTTAATTATTCGTTCTGTTTGAATTTCAGCCAAATATGCATAATTTCGTATAGAGGAACTTATAAGTTACAGTATATTTAAGGAAATTTGATATAGTTTAAATTTTACCTGATCAACAAATTAAATTGAATCAACAACTTAAATTGAAGTTCAATTTTAGTTGTAATGAAATGAATGAATTATAGGTAAGTAGTTCATATTTCCAGTAAATTTAACAAGATCTGTAAAATTCAGCAGAATTATTTCGAATATTTATTCAAAATTTGAAAAAATTTCATAATACATGTTGTTTTCACAAGTTTTCTGATTGATCTCTTTCCGAAAACCAAAGCGAGGTTCCTAAAATAACAATGTAAGATTTCGACAGAATAGTGCATGAAATTTTCGATTTTTTCGCTAGTTTGATGAATAATTATCCTACATACCCTAAATTAAAAAGAGTGGAATATTAATATTTTTCATACGTGTTGTTTGAAATATATTTGAAATATTGTTGAAAATTCCACGAATTGAAAATATCTTGTTGCGCTGACAAGACATAGATATAAGACATAGGAAAATTCAAATTATACCAACCCGTTTTAATAAACTACGTTTTCAACGCACGCGCTGAACCTACGCGCGGAAAACCTTCTTGACACGAGGGAAATCCTTCAGTTTTACCAAAATGCGTCGGTCCTCTGTAGTGATGACTCCGCTCCAGTAATCACCGCGAATTTTCCGGATTGAATATTTTCGGCTAAGTTTTCCGGTGAATTTCATATACAATTTTGGTATTATAACAAGGATCACTGATCATGAACTACAGTGGAAATTATAGTGGCGATGACAGTTGCGGTCCCACATATGGATATTATATAAATTTGTTACACAGCTATTATTTGCCCCTGATTTCACTTTTTGGAATTGTCGGTAATTGTTTGTCGTTCACCGTTTTCATGTCTCCCTATTTGAAAATGAGAAGTTCAAGTTACTATTTAGCAGCGTTGGCGGTGGCGGATCTTGGCTTTTTAATTGTTGTAACGATAGTACAGTGCAGCTTTGTTGGAATTCTGGAACTTTACAACACCGACGGATGGTGTCAATTCTTTGTTTATATAAGCTCGGTAGGTAATTTTATTCGAACAGAATCGTAATCAACACCGACTATTCACTCATTGCTGTGTTCATAAGCGTAAACAATTATTTGGTGTTGATTTTTTTTTAGTTCTAAACGATAAAATAGTGAATAAATTGTGATAACAGAAATTAACCCTAAGAAAGCATATATTCAGACAAAATTTTTGAAAATTATTTCGAATATACGAAAAGTTACTTCGGATACAAATAAAACCTACTACTAATATCTACAATTTTATAATTGCAGGTGCAGGTAAAAATATCTGAACAAAGAATTGACATGGACAAAAAAAAATTTCTAATTGAATTTTGTTATAATAATACTAATATTGACATATCATTAACCACAATTTATACCTATTCGCACAAATAACGCAAAATAATTTCCCAAATCACTCTTTGACTCGTTTATTTTTAGGAGTTAATTGAACGATGGTGATGAGTACTTTAATTACACAAGTAGACTTGAAAGATTGATTTTAATTACAAATATGTTAAATTTCATAGCACTACTCTCGTCGTTTGAATATTTTAACTTTTTGATTGATTTCCATCAGTCAGAAAGTTTGGATTGCGTTAATTTATTTTCTTACTACAAAACGATGTTTGATTTATATATTTTGAGAATTTTTTAAGACACCAAAAAAAAATTTCACGAAAATGCAGAAGAAAAACTGAGCAATTTTCAGATTTTTAATAACAACGTCATAATATAAATAACAAAAAAAATAAGAATTCGGATTGAGTGAACAATGATGAGAATCCGCCTTCAACTAAAACTTTGAAAACTCAAAAGAGGTAATGGAAAATTATAGTTGAATATTTGAGAATCATTGCGAATTAATGAATGAAACATTTCAAGCTTTCTTTCTCAACTATCGGATAGAACTGGGGATCTCGATGAATGATGGAAATCCCGATTATCAACCCAATTACATTGATCGACCTCAAAAATTTCGAAAAATCTGACCAAATTCTTCATAAACTTATGTAGTTGAAATACTCGCATTGATATACACAAATATATAGCAATGAAAACTTTGAAAATACTTGTCATTAATTATTCTTGAAAATTGTACCTAGCAAAAATTTGGATTACATATATGATGGACATTTCAAACCAAGTGAAACTTTTTACTGCAGTTCAAGAAAATTGCGAGAACGTATTGAAAATTGAATTGAAGTTTACATTGAGAAGTACATGAAGCTATAATTTCTAAATTAGCTATAAAATCTAATTGTCTAATAATTTAAATAAAACTAAGTATTTTTTCGATTTTCACTATAATTAATTCAAAAACATGACAATTTCGTTTCGCCAAGACAGTGGCTTCATCAGATGTTGATGATAAACTGAAAATCTAAATTATGTATTCATATTTTCATCAAGTATCGGCCCAATCGATTAACTAATTGTCTAATTTTTATCAATATCCTGTGAAATTTTGAAATTTGAATCAAAAGTATGATTTTCTTTCAACAAATGGTTTGATTAATTAGAATTATATTTATTATATGTAAAAGAATATTTGTGTTCTTTAATTCTAGTACCAAAATTCTATAACTATATACTCGTATATATCTGAACATGTTTCACAAATCAACTTATAAACGCATGATTTATTGACTATTTGAATTCTGGTTTTATTGTTTTCGATATGTTATCGATATGATAGAGATATTCCTTGTTCATACATCAATAGAATTAAACGCGAAAATAAATTGTATGAAATATGTTGGAATTTTGATTACTCGGCGAACACTAGTAATCCCGTAATATCCAAAAGGGATCATATCAAATTGTGTCATATTTACTACCATTATATAAATTTCAGAATGTTTCGAAGCAAATGGAATAAGCGTTGATTTACTACTACATTGAAATGTTGCTGTTATCAGAAGTTCATAGCGAACAAGGATAACTATGTTCAAAAGATAGAAATGTTGAATGTTTCATTTACCTTAAAATATCAACCTATAAAATAATTAATTTTTTTTCATTAATATGCAATCTACGAATGCATATATGATTGATTGATGTGAAAAAATTTGGATTCTAATAATGAATTATGGACTACCCCTGTTCACTGTTGAACCTTAAGAAGAAAAAATCCTACCGATTTATGAACTACTTCAATATAACAACATACAAGTTCTCAATGAAAATATTGGTATTTTACTTTATACCCATGTTCTGAATGAAATCTGATATCTACGATAATTGGTTCCTATTAGATTAAGTGTTTCTAAAAATCATCAGCGTGAAAGGACATGAAAATTCAGCATATGAAATCGTAAAGTCAATTTTCTACAAAATTATATCGGCCAAGCCTAGATACGAACTTCCCTGTTAAACTTGAAATTGAAATTATTGCGGAATTTCTCAATGATCTACACGTTGTATATTGACAAGCTGGCCGCAGAGAACTTCATTCGCAATAAATCAAATTTGGTTTCAGTATAGGAACTCTATAATTTGAAACGAGGAAAACACAATTAATTCGTTATGGCTCTATTGAAACATAATTTTCCTTCAATAACATTAATTTTGACTTTAAAGAAGTAATTTACAATGTTGACGTCAATTTTAATAACAACTCATAGGAACAACATAAATATTTCAGCACTTTCAGCATTGATTTTATGTGATAACCTCACACAATACTGAAGTGAATGCTGACAGGTTTTGTTATCAGCAGATCAGAAATGCTACAAAACCCAAATGTTAAACAACCACTTACTATTTTTTTTCAGAAGAGGAATTGATTGCATCACTAAGAGTCATATTTTCCAGAATTTCACAATTTGTAGAGAGAAATTGAGAGTCAATTGGTCATATACTAAACTTCAAAGGACCATTGATCATCACTTAGGGGCAGGATAAATGAATGTAATCATAAATGTATCGATATAATAATGATATAATGAATAAACATGTGATATGTATAATGATTTACTAGAGCGTTCTTCCCAAAAATATTTGAATTAAACCAAGGAATATAGCAGAGCTTGTTATATGAACATGTACGATGTCATGCCACCACTATCCTTCAAGGGACAGTTGCTAGCTAATATCGAAAGGCATGCCAACATTTGACGGAAGCACAAGACTGTTTGTTTTGTTCTACGAGGAACTTATCAGTTCAGCCACGTCCATGCTTAAGTGATGCATCGACCTCAAAGAGCCTATGCTGACTACAAAACCAGAAATATACATTGATCAATGCATTTATGCAAGGATTTCTACATAGATTCCATTCATAGAAATCAATAGAAATAATATGAATGATATAATAATAGAAAAAGTAGTGTGTTCGTTTACATGTGTAGACAGCTCCCTAAGAGTTTTGTTCGGAATATATCGATTATGAGGCTCAGTATTGACTAACTATGAAGAATTGGTCAATCTGGAAACTAGCTATTTAGCTGCCGCAGGGTATGAACTGGATCGATAAGGCATATAACCATTATTACACATCTGCAGACAAAGTTCTGAGGTGTGAATGATACGTCTACAAAGCTTCTACGTACTCTCACTGATCTTGTCACGAGAGAGGGCGATGGGTATTGCTCGAGAGAGTTTATCTCGTTTCTTCGATAGAGGGAGCTCACGTGATTCATTCACGAATGAATATTCGCCTCATTTTTAAGATAGGACCTGGGTGCGTTTGGAAAAAGAATCCAAAGATTCTTTGAGTGAAGGCCACTGAAGATTCCTAATACGAATAAAGCAATTATATAGTATTTTCATTCAACAAGTTATATGTTTTGTTATACAGTGTGTTTTCATTGTCAATATATATATATATATATATATATATATATATATATATATATATATATATATATATATATATATATATATATATATATATATATATATATATATATATATATATATATATATATATTCATATAGTTACATGTCGGCGAGTGTAAGTGCGTTGTTAACATACATATTTACATACGTTCACATATTCTAACATAATGTGAATATTAATATTATATCCATGCTTTACTGATGTACTGAGAATTTCCATTCTCATTGGTAGTTCCAGTAGCGGTGGGTTAAAGGGATGACTGGCAGGTTATTATGCTAACCCTTCGATGGCCTGGGGCCTTGCTATCCCTGAAAACCCCCTCAGATATTTGTGTTCAACCCTTTATTTTCATTATCAGCTATTACAACAGAACAACAAATAAAATACATTAAGTCATTTTTCATTTGAAACATAATTGAGAATTTCATATATATTTCAATTTCGGACGTCGAAAAGCCTCTGTGCTCGGAGCTTTCAGCGCCTAGCTGCTAGCATTCGTGTTTATTTTCGGTTGTTAATTCTTGCTATCCCGTCCATTGCTAGAGACTGTCTGCATTTATGGGAGATATCTCTCAGCAATTAAATATTCAATGAAAACAACTTTTAGTGAATCTTCGGTGGTTATAATATTCAATGTAATGAAAAGGATTATAAACTTGCACAACAAAACTAAACTCAAATATATCAGTTTCGTCTGTTGGTGGACTATGTTGAAACGTATGAATCGAGTCTGTTTCCTGAAGATTGGTTCCCAGACGTTGATTTTCGTAAATCAAACTAGAGTGCTTCGAATACGCAGGTATTTATTCACTTCAATTTGAATTTTCATTTTTGTACATCTTCCACCACGATGATATTTTGAATTTCGAATTTTACTTATTTATATCAGTTTTGTATTTTCTGTCAAACATCATAAGTATATACCTTCGAATCTCCTGGTGTCTTGCAATGGTTGGTTGATGGTGCAAGGTACTATTTTCATCATGTTTTCGACAAAATCTCAATTGTTGGATGTAAGACAAACCATGTTTGCACTTCTAAAGTGATCATATTGCATGATTTGTGATTTTTTCCCATTATTTCACAGTTATAAGGTTCGTATAAGAGAGAAAAAAAAAGTCCTCCGAAAAATCTTCGGTCGACACAAAATAAATTGACCGGAACATGGAGGATGAAAATCCACAAAGCACTGGAAGAATTTTTCGCAGTCAGTAATGAAATAATAAATAGAAACCGTCAGGGAGCTGTCTACACAAATGTTGTCAACGAGAACAAACCTATCACTTTTCAGAGTGAATATTAAGTGCGCTTCGAAAAATTCATCGAGCTTGTTGAATGATAACAGCATACAATTGTTTCATCATTATTAAAAATCATCATTATTCAATCAATCAATCAAGAATCGATGACTTTCAAAACGCACACAGGTTCTATATCCGAATGAAGGGAACAACACTTTGTTAACATTCACGTGAGCTTCCTCTTTCTGAGAAAAAAGTATAAACTCTCCCTAGCGTTCTAGATTCCTACTCATGACAACATTTGTGCGAGTACGTGAGACTTCGTGGACATTTGATTCGAACACCATAGAGTTTTGTCTGTAATGTGTAAGAATGGTCTCATGCCTAATCGCTCCAGATCACATCCCGGCTAAGTTGATTTTTCAAAAAAAATTTGACGTTTTGATATCCATAGTGAGAAAGTGTACTAAGTTGTGACATACAACGAAACGTCAACATACCAAGGAGTCGACGAGATAATAACTGCATGGAAAAAATTTAACTGGGAGAACTTCCGTATAAGTCAAAAACGGGCCTCCAAAGTAATTAGAAGAGAAAAACGGAGATTTGATAATAATGGGTGTCACGAAATACAGAAGGATTTCACCAATGATAATGCTATAGTTTTTTACAAAACTTTTGAGGACACCAAGCGCTCAGTCTTTGCTTCAAAATATCCGATGTCATGTCATATGGAAACTAACATAAAGAATAATTGATAAAAAAAAAATGTTAGCCGAATATTTGAATATTTTAACACTATTCTCAACTGCAATCAACCACAAGAAAAACTAAAGTTCGACTTTTCGGGGTTTACATATCCAGACTCGCAAGCTCCTGATATGGAAGAGATTACGGCAATTATCAAGCAACTCAAAAACAACAAAGCAGCAGGAGAAGATGGGATAATATCAGCTTCCTTTGAAATCAAAACCGGTGTGCGGCAGGGGACGGACTTTCGCCAATCATTTTCAATACTGTTTTAGGAAAGATCATAAGGGAATGGAAACTTCACGTAGAGGGCATACAATTGGGTATGAAAAAGAAATTACAATAGATGTCATATGTCTCGACTTTGCAGACGATATCGCTGTCATCACAAACAGCAGAACAGAAGCCATTCACACCGTAGAAAAACTACATGAAATTGCGCAGAACCGAGTTACAAATTTTTTATGATAAAACAAATTTTTTATGATACATGAAAAGTAAACCAAAAAATAAGTCGTCTGTTATCACAAAACATGGTGAAGTTCTGCAAGTCGGCCATTTGAAATACCTCGGAGAAGTTATATAGTCCTCAGGTTTAAACCGAATCGCTAATGAACAGAGAATTACCAAGCTCCAAAGGGCCTACAAACTAACATGGGCGTACTATAACAAAAAGTGCATTTCGAGAGGCGTCAAACTGATGCATTATAATACAATGATCCTTCCAGAAGCAATCTACGCATCTGAAACAATAGTTATTGACGGTCATTCAAGAATTATCAAGAGAAATAGAAAAACAAGAACGAAAAATTCGCAGAGAGATTTACGGGCCAATCAATAGAAATGGCATTTGGATGAAAAGACCTCAAAGTGAACTGTATCAAAAGACAAATACGATAACGCAAGAAATCAGAAAACGACGATCAAAGTTCTATGCACATAACTACAGAATGAAACACTCCAGAATACCGAGGAATTTACTCGATAAAATTATGAAGAGTATATGCGGCACAGAGTGGTTAAAAGAGGTCCAAAAAGACTTACAACAAATCAATATAAAAAATCTCGAAGATTGCACTGAATGTCGCTATAAAACCGTACATGTGAAGTTTGAGCAATATAAAATCGTCAACCTGGAGTAAAATGGACAGATGAATGGAAGAAAGAGCATTCAGAGAGAATGAAGGGTTTTTGGCAGGCAAAAAAGATGATGCAAAAGTCCTAATAATTGCGAATTCAAGTTCAATCGCTCTCTTCATGGGGAACAATCGTAATAATAATAATAATATATATTTTCATGTATATATTTTTTGTGTGCATTATTTGTAGTTTTTCATTTTTGCAATCATAAGCTTCCCAAATTTTAAAAATATACATTTTCAGCTGTAAATTGATTGATTTCGTAAAAGCTTTTGTTAGTTTGCTCTTTCAAATGGTTCCTGGGCTTTTCATCCGTTTTTCTGGTTTCATTCAATCAATTATTTACCGTACGTATCGAAATTTCCGAAGCCTTTCAGGAATGAATATCGTATTTCGAAAACTACGGGCATAATCAAATGGAAACTGTCTTTTTTCAGTTATCAACGCCTACGTAGAATTGGAAGCACCGTATACTAAGCGAATACATCAATGATTCTATTGTATCTGTAATTAGGCCAATTTTTTCGTTTCATATTATTTTTCTCATCAGCAATTGGAAATGAATATGAGATCGATAATTTGGCGAATAGGTTTTAGAGAAGTACGTTGATTTTATAAATCGAAGGAATATAATCAAAGCGAACTGTGTATCCTTTCTTCGCTTCGTGTCCCATTAAAAACCTCTCAACTATTGCCTTAATGATAATCCAGCTACAAGAATCAGTATGTTGCAGTATTTTAGTTGGTAAATAATTTCATTTTATGCAAAAACCGAAAAAGTATTGCTTTTTTTACGAAATAATTTTTCATTTTTAATTCATAATAATTACTTGATTAGGAAATGAATTAGAACAGACAAAGATTATTAACATAAAGAAAAAAGTATGAAAGGAGTTCGAAAATACGAAAAATGTCCGAAAAATAATTTACGAAAAATAATTCTTTGAAGAACTATCCGATGAACTTCTATTTATTCACATGGAAAAATAGGGAATTTCATAACAACAGAAGCATCAACAGCAATAAAATAAATTTTAGAAGATACTCAGATGATCTGAAATGAATGTTATGATTCTTTATAAACCATATTGCAGAGAATAAGTGTATTACATATTCACAAATGTATTATAATTTTTTTTTAGGTTTGTGCAACATTAAGTGTTTGGCTGATTGTAGCATTTACCGTTGAGAGATTCATAGCCGTGAAGTATCCGTTGAAGCGGCCTAACATCTGCACCGTTAGGAGAGCAAGAATAGTGATATCTACGCTATTGTTTTTAGCTCTGACAACACAAATTTATGTTTTATGGGTAGCTGGTGTCATAAAGGTATGTCCAATATTAGTTATGAAAAAGGTGAATTTTTTGTGTTTACAAACTTTCAGTCAATTGAAAAAATGCAATGTCTTTATGCCTTAGAGTTGATTTTTGCTTTAAGCAACTTCTGTTAGGGTTTCGATGTTTTTAACTTCAATGTTCTAGAAATTGAATTACGAGTATTCCAACTACAAAGACATATATAGCGTAATTTTGTTTCGCTCTGTCGACGCAAACAATGGCTTTGGCTCTTTCAACATAGACACAAATTTTTGAAAAAATTACGTTGATGCTTTTGCATAATCGGTTTCGAACGTAGCGAAAGAAGACGTGAGGAATCTCACGTCGAATTTTTCACGTTTCATCTATCCCTTGTTTTTCGAAATCTCATTAATTTATCTCTAGTAATCTTTAGCTTGTTAAAATGAATGTGTGTTTGTATCTGACGACGCTTCTCCCTTAAGAACCCTCAAGAACATGGTGGTTGAATACTATTTGAATATACGGTTTTTGGATGTACCATTGGGTACTGTAATTGGGTATTTTACCCGTTGGAGAATAAAAGAACTTATTATTATATCAACTGGAAAACACAAAATCATTTCAAATATTCATATCTTGAAATCATAAACATTTCCACTCTAATAAACAAATCTATTATATACAAGTGAAAAATAACTCTGAAATGTGTTCAGTGCCTACTAACAAGGGATCACTGAATATAAAAAGGGGGATATATCTGGGAATTATTCTCATTAAATGTCACAGATACTTTCAGTGAAATATTTAACGAATGGTATTTAATTGATAGCATGATGAATTTGTACCATTGATTTCAGTGACTGGTACATCTGGTAATTGAACTATGGGAATCGATGGGAATAGGGAATCGAACTATGAAAAGGCCTGTATTAATTGATAAATATTATCCTAGAGCTTATTATTTCGATATAACATCACAAAATACATCTGTATGAATCTGTCGAAAAATAATTTCAACATATAATGAACTTTTCAACGAGCAATTTATACTTTCAATATGTGAAAATATTTTCATCTTTATAGATTTTTAGAAAATTGATAGAAAAAAAATAATATTTCTACGAAATCTAAGGATTCATCGAATAATGATTCCTTAGGTCTCCACGTCAGCTATAAATTCTTGAATTTTGCCGATTATTAATTTTGAGATTCAGTTAATATATTCTGGCGTTTTCTTCGGTCTTTGTAGAGACGAAAAAAATTCAAGTGGTCAATGTCAACAGATAGATGACCTTGAAATTGAAACCCTAACAATCCTGCAAACCCTATCAACTGCACTTGTAAATGAGATATTTGCCAGCCTCAATTTGGTTTTCGTTTATGAATAAAAATTTTCGTGTTACTGTGAGAAAACACTTGTTGTAATAATGCTATTCATTAAATCTCTGATAGTGAAATTATCTATATTCGATCTCGATGAGTACAGGTGAATCAAAGCAGCTCTAGTCATATCATCTTTCAAATACATTAGATTACAAATCTGAGCGGATGAAATAATGAATGTAATGGATTGTATTTTAACCATAATAGACAGACCGAAGGTAAACATTCATTTTTCAATCAATAAGATACTTGCTTCGTGAAATTTAAACGTATCGTATTTATATCGTAACACAAGTTTATCGTCAATGATTATTCACGGCATTTATGTTTGTTTCACCACATTCGGTGTGAATCTCAATAAAGATCATGTTGAAAATCATGTTTTAATATAAAGCAGTTAATCTAAAGTGTAGATGTTTGTTCTAAACCTCACAGGTTTGATTATTCGGTTAGTTTCATGTATTCTGACAACGACCTTAAAAAGCGTTTTGCAGATAAATAAGTGATCTGTAAACTTCTACTACAAATTCTGTTGGAGTTCATATAACCACCGCTAAATCAATCGCTTTTAAATACTTTTCATATTAAATACTCTCTTCTGTGCGATCATTAAAATGTTGAAAAAAATGATGGTCACCTCATTTCGTTAAATATTTATATCTGATATTGATATACGTGAAAACTGAAGGATTGTCCCTTATGATTATAACTTTAAAAATCGTTGCACTTCACAGCTTTCTCTGATTCTGTACCTGTTTGAGTTGCACCTCAAAAAGATTTTTAAAATCCATATTTTCTCTTCACAATGTGACGTTGATGAAAACTTACAGGTAATGAGAAAAATCTTCGTCCAGTTTCCTTTTTTTCACAAAGCTTTATCACAATTTCTATCTCAGTTTCAGGTATTTTCGATTATTTTAGAAGGCAGAGAACGAATACCAATTGACGGAATACGCATTTTATAAATTTTTGTTAAAGTACAGTTCATATATCATGAAATTTTGCTGAACATTTTAGAATTTAATTATTTTTCCTTTCACAATTTTCTGTTATTTCCTGTATTTTTCGAAAACAGTTCGATGGATTTCAAATTATAATTAAATTTGTTAGTATTAATTGACCTCTCGCGAAATACTGTGTGGGGTGTTATTAGAAAGCAAAATTCATAACACGCTAAAAATATAGGATTTGATTGATTCATGTTACTCATTTTTATTCAGCACGAATTATATTGAGAGTGTAATTGAACGAATTTTAATGGATTTTACGAAATGGATTTCCGTTGATCCCACAAACAAACCTTCGATAAATTTGTTCAATATTGATATATTTATATAACTGGAGAAGGAGAACTACCGTTCAATATCTCTACTTCTAACGGTTTCAAAAGTCTTTGAGAAGTGCATGTCAGTACAAAAGATGAATTTCTTTGAAAATAATAACTTTTTCAATGAGAAACAGTTTGGATTCAGGAAAAATAAAACCAAGGTTTTGGGAATCATAAATCTCGTGTCCGATATTAAGGATGCTTTTGTAGGACGCTGCTATAGCACAGTTCTGTTATGTGGTGTGAGCAGGGCTTTTGACTGTGTGGACCACGGCATTCTTTTGCGTAAACTTGAAGCGTATAAGTTTGCCGTTGGCAGTCTTCGTCTTGAAATCATATCTGTCGGACCGACGTTAGATGGTAAAATATGGAGGTGTGATGTCGTCGAGTCGAAGGATACGAATTGCGGTGCCTCAAGGATCAATTTTTGGTCCCATTCTGTTTCCTCATTTATGTAAATGATTTGCCGTTGGTGGACCCCGTGAATAAATATACTCTTTTTGACACAACCATCTCTGTTACAGCGGGGACACTTGAAACTTCTTTATTGGTTCTTTGGGAGCACAGAAAATAGCGGGGGATGGTTCAATTCCAATACTGTTTCTTAATAGAACTAAGACAGAAAAAATTATATTTTCATTCAGAAGGCTTGAGCTTGTGGATGGTGAGGTGCTTCACACTAAATTTTTTGGAGTGATAATTGGTGCAAAATTGCAGTGGGACTTGCACATTAAGGCTGTTGCTGCGAAAATGGAAAATCTGGATTCCGTAGTATAGTATATTCCACACTGTACTACGAATAGCACATTTTACAACGCTTCATATACAACTCTTATACGCTGTACTCGTGTGAGGGCATGCCTCGGGTGCTTGTCGTCTGTTTGATCTTCAGCGTAATGGAGTTTAGATTGATAAGTGACTTGGGCTATAGCCAGGAAGATTGTAGATCGAAGTTTATGAAGTTGGGGATACTTACCAGGCCTTCTTTATATATTTTGGAAAATCTAATCTATATCAAAAATAACGAGCTCCTAGTTCCTACCCATGACGACATTCATGCTTATCCAACCCGAAATAAAGATAACCTTATACCTGGATACCGGCGATCGGGAAGGTGTCGAGATGGTTCAACTTACTTGGCTATGAAATACATTAATGCATTGCCAAAGGAAATTGGAAGACTTCCAGTTAATGTATTCAAGAAACAAATGAAAAATTTTTTTATTTCAAGTGTGTTTTACTGCAATGAAGCATTGAAATAAAGAATTTACTTTATTATAATGAAGTAAACTTGGACTATTTACTTCAGAAAATGTAGTGTTTGTTTTAATTTTATTGTCATTCATGACGTTGTACACACACACACATATATATATATATATATATATATATATATATATATATATATATATATATATATATATAATGAGTTTTGAAAATGAGCTAACGCTCGAAACATGTTGACTCTACATAATGTTAAATAAATCGTGAAACATTGAGCCAAGAGTTTAATTTATTTTAATATATATATATATATATATATACATATATTTTATTTTGAAAGTTTTTAGCAATAACAGGCTTTTTTGATATGAAAAAGTTTATTTTTGTTGACGTTTCGTTGTTATATTACAACTTTGTCAAAACTAATGACAAATTATAATTATATTAAACAAATAATTAGTTTTGACAAAGTTGTAATATGAAAACGAAACGTCAACAAAAATAAACTTTTTCATATCAAAAAAAAAGCCTGTTATTGCTAAAAACTTTCAAAATAAAATATCTTAAACAGGCAATAAATCAATTTCAAGGCAATAAATATATATATATATATATATATATATATATATATATATGTATACATAACAACGAATGAAAGAATTTAAGGCGGGAGGAAGTACAAACAAAAGTAAAATTCGTGGTATAGGGCGCAACGCAATTGCAGCCGTTGACACATGTTTCGAGATTATTGGCTCTCCTCATAACTTGACGTAGCCAAGTTCACTACGAAGGTGTAAAAAAAAAAGATGATATAATGTGCAAAAATAATGGTACATCAATTGAAATTCAAAATATTTCTTTGTATTTCTCCGAATCCATACAATACAAAACTGGAATATTGCATCATCCATGTTGCAATATTCTGATAATAATAATAATAATGTATTTATTTAGCAGAATTGCTACATCATATTACAAAATATAATAATAACAAGTTAATCAAAAATTGAAATAATGAAAAGTAAAACACTGTGAATTAAGTAAAGTACCAATATATGTAAATAACATAATATAGTAGAAAAACAAAAACGTTTTACTTAGCACCTTACTATTATTACATGATAAACATCAATTAGAGTACTAGCAGAAACAAAGCCCAATTGAATTAGAGTGACTTTAAACTGAATTGCATTTGGTTGAGATGAACGTTCTCAAAAGTCTTTTAAATACTTTTAAACTTTCACAGTTTTTTATATGTGCAGGAAGTCCATTAAATTCAACTAAACATTTATACAAAATAGGTTTTAGCTTTTGTGTAGTGTTACATTTTCCAAGGATAAAGTCTGTTTTGAATCTCGTATTATAATTATGTATATCTGTAAATAATCGAACTCTATCACTAATGTAGGTTGGTAACATATTTCTTTTCAGTTTGAAAATGAACACTTGTACATTAAACACAACACTTTGGCTAACAGATAACATATTTAACACATTAAGCATGGATTTGACAGGTGTATATCTATTACATTTTGATATAGATCTCATAGCCCTATTTTGTATTTTTCTAATCGACTTATTTGATATTGAGGACAATTAAACAATAAGGAACAACAGAATTGTAAATGAGGAAGTGCAATGGCTTTATAGAGTGACAACTTTGTACTCATAGACAAAGATTTGCTGATACGTGATAAGAATCCTATTTTTTTCGAAAATTTTCTCGTTATATAATCTGCGTGTGCGTGAAAGTTTAAATTCGAATCCAAAATTGTACCCAAGTATTTGATATGTTCATTAGGGTGGAGCGAAAAATTTTTTTTCGCATTTCCAACTTCTAAGAGTAAAAAGTGTATGCCTTTCATGCTCAAACATATACCTGTAAAATATTGTTTGATAAAAATAAATATAACTACCTCCGAAAGGTTATTGAACTTTTACTAAATTCAGAATTTATGCAGGAGTTAGTGATTTATTTTTTCTATAATATCTTGATCTTTCTTTCTGTATTACTATATTAATTAATTGGAAATATACTGTATTTTAACAATAAAAAATAAAAAACAGGTACTGTAAGTACGAACAAGGAGTGCGGGGTGTGCAAACCGGACAATTCGCGCGTGAACCGAGCGGGGCAGTGCACTATTGTCTTTCGAGGTGAACTGTCGCTCGCGCGAAATTAAAACATAACCTAAAACATTCTGTTTGTTGAATATGGAAAAACTTCGTAGTGCTTCTAAATGCCCACTATTTGGCGAATGTTGTGAGTTAAAGAAAAATGTTCTACCTACCTACGAAGATGTTGTGAAACATTAAGAATGGACGAGGCAAAGCATGAAAACGAGCAAATAGGAGCCCAAATTTTCAGAAATTTCCGATAAAATTGTGCCTGAAATCGAGAGCATTTGGCAAGCGGCATCTTCACCAACAGTGACTAGTACCAGAATTATACAAATGTTAAAAACTTACCACGAGAAGCGGAAAAATCTTCTTAAGTCGATGAAAAAGAATTCCCAGCAAACTTTAGAAAATTTTATGAAAAATAAGAAGTTACTTTAGATATATCAGCTTGTAAATGCAAAGATTTTAACTGTTGCACGTGTCCAAGAGAAAAGAAGGTCCCTAAACGTGAACAAGCTCTTTCACTTGACCAAAGAACGGCTCGTAAAATGATAATTGGCAGAGTTAAACAACAATATCACTCTGTTAGCCCGGCGATTGCAAGTACGTCCTCTGTTAATTTAGATATCAGCACCTCTTCTCTTCCTTCCGAAACGGATGAGCTATGCTACTTGAAATGCCCAACGATCTAAGTACAGACCAAAAGTACTTGCATAGAATTGTTTTCGCAATTATTACAGGCACTTTTTCTGACGATTTAGGACACAAGCCTCCGGGAAAATTGTCTCATAGACAATAGATCATAAAATAGACTTTTGCGCCTTCACGTCGCTGCCGAAAACCCAACATCTGCCTTGGTTACTTTAACTACTAAGTTCATCGTGAACATTGGCTTCTCCGTTTACAGAAATATATATATATATATATATATATATATATATATATATATATATATATATATATATATATATATATATATATATATATATAATCAACCTGCACATTTATCATTCGTGATTTCTTGGCGAATATACTAAATTTTGATTTTCCTGCATTCAAACATTCACACAGCCACGCGAATATCTTGTTCATTTCAATGTTCATATCCGATACCATTTGATGTAAATCTTCCCCCACTATATACATCATCGTATCATCAGCAAACAAAGTTTTTGTGGCTACCTGTACTATGTCATTAATATATATTAAAAATAGTAACAGACTCAAAACTGTTCCCTGTGGTACACCGTGATTTACACTTAAAATCTCAGACACACAGTTTTTATACTGTACTCTTTGTACTCTGTTAGACATATATGACCTGAACCAGTTCAGTACTTTATTCCGTAAGCCTATATTCTCTAACTTTTTCGTTAGGTACGAACCTGGAGGTGGAATTAACAACAAAAGAACAGTCCTGTAAAGGAAGTCACCACGTGAACTCTCCGGGTTGGGATATTTGGTCAACATTTTGCCTTTGCGGCAACTTTACAGGAGTGTTCTGAGCAGAGCCAATAAGCTCGAAAAACGTGTCAAACGCTGCTTCCAATTGCGTTGCGGACTATACCAAGAATTTTGCTTTTGTTTGTACTTTCTCTCGCGTTGAATACTTTCATTCGTTTTTCACTTCTTCTTGGTTGAAGACTCCGTAGAGGATAGTTCACGTGGAAGACTAACAGTTGGGACTGACTTCCTTAACAGGAGTGTTGTTTTGTTGTTGATTGCATCCCAGGTTCATACAACTTGAACTTGTCTACGCCGTTCTGAGGAGAGCCAATAAGCTCTCAACACGTGTCAACGGATACTTCCAATTTGCTGTTGCATTGCTGGCTATACCAAGAATTTTGCTTTTGTATATATGTACTCATATATATATATATATATATATATATATATATATATATATATATATATATATATACTCACTAAATTCCTCTTTCATTAAAATAATAACTTTCAACAAATATCGGAAGTACACATAATGAATTAGAAATTAACTTCTGATATTGGCAAGGAATATGTTTCAATACAAAATTTTAATAAATACTAATAAATTTACTTAAATATTGGCATTGTAACTAAAAAATAAAACGACTTAAACTTTGTGTAGCGATTAAATTGAATTGCGATTAGTCAAATTGAATCTCTCAGTAGAATTCTGAATATACACCAACAATTTGACATATCTCTCAAATCTATACCAACGAAGCTTGAGGAAAAACTAGAAAATAGATGGTGTAAACCGTCGAAGAAGTCAATTGAACTTGAAATATCGGGCATCAAAAATATTCTCGTTACTCTCACCTTTTATTAGGTTCTGATATTAAATACTTTTTTTTTACAGATTCTTAATACACATTAATAGCTACAAAAAATTGCTATCATTTCACGAAGAACTCTACACAAAATCTTTTTATGAATAATAATTTTCGAGTGATTATAACATGAAACAGTTTTAATTGACGAAGGGGCCTTTTACAAGCAAACCCACTAAAAATGTGCCAAATGCATAAAGTATTCATCATATGCGACCTTTGTCATAGTCAACAGGCGGAAATTTAATGTTGAAATGAAATATTACGTTGAAAATATCGTTCCAATATTTTTTCAAAGGTGCACCTTCTGTCTGAAATTAGTTTGTCAAGCATTGACAGTAACGGCAGTTTATGTGAATAAAGGACGGGGTTAATTATGTTCTTTTCTTTCTGCAATCGATCACGTCGAGTTCAGACTGGAGTACTATTTCTCTTTGATAACGTTGTTACCTACATTTTATCAGGTTTCTCTCGGAATAAATTGACCTGAGAATTATTGAAATTGAAAGAAAATTGTTTTTTCGAAGACACAGCAGCTATAATTATGTGTGAAGACGTTGAATATAAAGGTTTATCACTAAATATTATATAGTCGATAGGGTATTTAGATACGTAGCGAAGTACATTTAAATGATCATATATCATGATTGATGAATTTAAACACATTTGAAAAGTTCAAAAAATTAACTATAGTTAACTCGCCATTGAAAGCATCCGTTGGCACGTGTTTCGAGCTTATTGGCCCTCTTCAGAATAGCGTAGCCAAGTTCAAGGTGTACGAACCTGGGGATGGAAAAACAACTTGCGGATTAATCTTCAAATTGCAGTTATTAATCTTCAACCCAGAATGTGAACAGTGAATGCAAGAAGCTCAATGCTGGAGAAAGCATAAACAAAAAAAGAATTATCTGTACAGCCCACAACTGGAGGCAGCCGTTGACACAAATGACCAAAACTAACAACGCGGAGATTTGTGGAGCCATGTGGAAGTCTGAAAGTGGTGACTTACTTTGCAGGAATGTTGTATTGTTGTTGTTTTCCAATCTCCAGGTTCGTTCATCTTGAACTTAGCAACTCTCTTCTGAAGAGAACCAACGAGCTCGAAACATGTGTCGAGGTCTTGTGGGCTGTACCGATAATTTTACTTTTGTTAAGGCTTTCTCACGCTTTAAGCTTCTCAATATATTCAATATATATATATATATATATATATATATATATATATATATATATATATATATATATATATATATATATATTGTTTCGGTTTCGGTGTATATTTGCGTTTTCTTTATTTTTAAATAACAATTGTTTTCTTCTCTAGCCATTTAATAAAAACTGTATTTCAATAAATATGCTTTCTATGAATTTTAGAGCAACTCAAAAATCTTACTACTGTTTTTATAGATCGACGACGATGGCGATCAGTGTGCTATGTTGCCCGAATACAACGAATTTATGAAAATTGTGAACTTTGTCGATACGATCTTCACCCTTATTATACCCCTTGTGCTGATAGTACTCATGAACACGATGATAGTTAGGGGATTGATTACATTCCGGAGGAAGATGCTCGAGAAAGAACTCCACGGACGTTATCCGGAGGAAATTGATAATAGGATTGGAGTTGATACGGTGGAATCACAGGTTAAGCTAATAATTCCAGATTAATTGCTAAAAATTCTTAGCCATCTTAGTCTTCATTTGCCATTCGAGCACTAGCAACTTTTATTATGCAATGAAAATCCGATAATTTGGAGTTGTTCTTATTGTGTTCGATAAATTGATAATGATATGAAATCAGACAAATCCACATCTTTTTTATATCTCAAGATATTCTATAAATCATATATTCTTGCCTTCAAAAAAAAATTTCATTGATTCTAATGTCAGGAAGATAAACAAAATGTTTGAAAGAAACTGAAAATTAATTCTGAAAAAACTATAACATTGGAAAACTAGAGATCTGAGAAAATGAATACTTGAACATTCATTCGAAAGATTTAATTTAATCTATAGAAAATTATTAAAGAGCTTGTTATGTGAACTTTCATGATATAATTCCTCCATTATCCTTACATAAATGATAGAGAAATTTTTAAATTGATGAACGAGTTATTACGATTAATTGCAATTTTTCAAAATAATGTTCTAGTACTCATTTTTTTTATTCACAGTACTCATATATATATATATATATATATATATATATATATATATATATATATATATATATATATATATATATATATATATATATATATATATAGTAAATACTGAGGGTCTCAATCGAAATGTCGAAATATTTTAAATAAAATTCTCAGGGAGCTGTCTACACAAATGTTGTCAACGAGAACGAACCTATCACTTTCGAGAGTGAATATTAAGTGCGCTTCGAAAAATCATTGAACCTGTTGAATCATAAAAAGATACAATTGTTCAAACATTATTATGAATCATCAGTTCTTATTTAATCAATCAATACAATCAATGGATGACTTTCAAAACACTTACCGGTCCTATAACCGAATGAGGAGAACATAACTTCGTGAACACTCACGTGAGCTCCCTCTATCGGAGAAAAGACGCACAAACTCTCCACGGCATTCTAAATTCCTAATCATGACATCATAAGTGAAAGTACGTAGAGGGTTCGTAGACATTTCATTCGAACACAAATGTGTCTGCAATTTGCAAATTGTTGTGTTTGAATGAAATACTTTTGAAGCCTATACATACTCTTACTAATGTTGTCATGAAAAATAATCTAGACTGCTGGGGAGAGTTTATACGTCTTTTCTTCGATAGAAGAAGCTCACGTGAATGTTCACGATATGATGTTCTCCTCATTAGGATATACGACCGGTGGGTTTTTTGAAAGTCATCGATTCTTGATTGATTGAATAGGAACTGATGATTCATAATTATGATGAAACAATTGTATCCAATAATTTAATTCACACACTCGCATTTACAATTGTATCATATTATCATTCAACAAGTTTGATGATTTTTCGAAGCGCACTTAATATTCACTCTCGAAAGTGATTGGTTCGTTCTCGTTGACAACATTTGTGTAGATAGCTCCCTGAGAATTTCATTTAAAATATTTCGACATTTCGATTGAGACCTCAATATTTCAGTATTTATATATATATATATATATATATATATATATATATATATATATATATATATATATATATATATATATATATATATATATATATATTATTCTCAGAAGAACACGGGTGATAAATATCAATTATTTTCAGTCCGAGAGTTTGCAGAAGTCCTCGAAACATTCCTTCTTATTTCGAGATAAGAGGTTAAGAAGTGTTCACCTGAGCCTTTCCGAACAGCATTCACAAATACGTGAGTTCATTTATGAATGTGATGTATTTTATTTGTCAAATATCAAAGCAAATATCTAACAAAAGGTACAAAGAGTTGTCACACTAACTACATTCGTATATGAAAGCGGAAAATGACAAACTTCGTTCTGCAATTGGTTTCAGACAACCAAAGAATGACTCGGTGAAAGGATAACTGAAGGGAAATACAACAGTCACATACGAAAATAGCCAAGACGGATTTATGGAAGATTTAAATGTTTCTTCCTTTTCAAATGACATTTCAAAATGTTATTTCCATATTTGATTGGGATATTTTTGTCTGAAATAAGTTTATGGTTATGCTGAATTCGAATGAGTAGAATTGTCTTATTTTGACTACTTTTCAAAGTGAATTAATATATATCAATCATTAAAGAATGGAATATTCGTATTTTTTGGATTTTTGTGGACTATTGATAATCAGCAACTAACACTATTCACTTCAGCAGATAAGAGAGATATGAAGTGAGCTTATCGAATAACAAAAACTTTGATTTCTATTGAACATATGATTATTGATTATGTCAGTCTGTTGAAGTAGTCCTCAAATATAACATTAAAGGAATGAGACTTTTTTCAATCGGTGAAACACATTTAAAAATTCAGCCAATATATTCCTGATTTTCTTTCGTTCCAGTTCAATGAAATTCTCATTTGATCTTCAAAGTTGCATGTTTTGACAGAACCAGGTGTAGAGTAATTGCGAACATATTTTTATCGAAGAAGTATGAGGATAGGCAAAGAAATATCCAACCTGGGAGATATCATATATCGAATAGAAAATTGGAATATATTTCACAACATATTTTCTTCATAAGATACCTTGTTTATAAATAATTCTCGAAACAGTCATCAACTGAATATTTTTATATTATTATATTAGGTACACCTCATCATTCATACTGAATATTTTTTCATATAGAGAAACTTTTTTGAAAGATTGTTTGAGATTAGTTTGAGAAGATAATTCAATATAACTAAATTCCTCGAATATGGATACACATTTCCTAATTTGAATTAATCTTTTCTGCATTGATATTTGATCTAATATATTATCCTAATAAAACAACATGTTTCACTTGTTATCAACATCGTTGGCTTTTTTAAAAGCCATCAATAAAAAATCAATAAAAAGTTAATTCATTGCAAATAACTAGAAAGTGATAACGTTACACAGTCCAAATGAATCTCTGAAATTTTAAAGTTTAATTGGAATGCTTCAAGGGTTTCATCATGTTTTAAATATCAAAAAACGGAGAAAAATCTAATATGGGGTCGAATACAGGGCTCCATTTCTATGTAACATAAGGATTCAATCAATAAAAACACTCTTACGATGCAGGTTTTCATTAGTTGGGGGTAAAAACGTGGCAACCATCTTGAGAACAGATTTTCTATCTCTACAATAGCTCTGTAAATTCATTATAGTTTTTCTGAAGTTCAAAAAATATTTTGTGAGTACAGGTAAGTTGGAATGAAGTCCTTATTTCGAGTCTAACGGTTTTCTTACTGCCTCAAAGGGAACTTTGGGAAAAATGATTAGCATTGTCCGTAAGTTTTTACCCCCAAGTTGCCCAGATGTGGGCAACGTCTCTATTGCCTTCAATTTCAAGCCGCTTTTGCACTACTTCGATGAAAAACTCGAGAGAAAGGGGGGATAAAGTTTATCCACAGAGAGGATTCAATTGCAGAACAGGAGAGAAGAGAAATTTTATTCCTCAAATTCTCGTATAAAATACTGCATATATTTGTTGTTCTAATCTCTTGTCCGCTTTGGAATGTGTTCCTAGGCATAATTCTTGTACCAAAGAATGATTTCATCCAAACTCGTGAGAGTCCAAGGACCAACTCACAATACAACCCCATTTGGTTTATGGAGTTTACATTCAATACTGGTGCTAATAAATGTAACATTCGCTTTGACTCCATAGTAGGAGTTATGTGAACTCATCATTAGGATTTGGATTTTAGTTATATATATATATATATATATATATATATATATATATATATATTTATATATATATATATATATATATATATATATATATATATATATATATATATATATATATATATATATATATATATATATATATATATATATATATATATATATATATATATATATATATATATATATATATATATATATATATATATATATATATATATATATATATATATATATATATATATATATATATATATATATATATATATATATATATATATATATATATATATAATTCGTTCAGTTTTCTTGTGCTTTGTTTAATAACATAAGTGTGAAGATTTCTTGGGAATGAGCACAGTTTGAAATTGATGGAATAATTGTTTATTCTACATATGTTTCGGCTTTAGGCCTTTTTCAAGAATATTACAGGTTCATGTTAGTTGTAAATTGACTTCAATTTCACAAATCTTTCGTAAAACGCTACGAAATAGTTTTACGAAAGATTTGTGAAATTGAAGTCAGTTTCCAACTAACATGAACCTGTAATATTCCTGAAAAGGCCTAGAGCCGAAACATATGTAGAAAAACAATTATTCCATCAATTTCAAACTGTGCTCATTCCAAAGAAACACCTTCACATTATATATATATATATATATATATATATATATATATATATATATATATATATATATATATATATATATATATATATATATATATATATATATATATATATATATATATATATATATATATATATATATATATATATATATATATATATATATATATATATATATATATATATATATATATATATATATATATATATATATATATATATATATACATATCTTAAAATTGATTTATTGCCTGTTTAAGATATTTTATTTTGAATGTTTTCAGCAATATTATTAGTTTTGACAAAGTTTTAAAATACAAACGAAACGTTAACAAAAATAAACTTTTTCATATCAAAAGAAGCCTGTTATTGCTAAAAACATTCAAAATAAAATATATATATATATATATATATATATATATATATATATATATATATATATATATATATATATATATATATATATATATATATATATATATATATATATATATATATATATATATATATATATATATATATATATATATATATATATATATATATATATATATATATATATATATATATATATATATATATATATATATAAATACATAGGAGAGTTCTTTGCAATAGTTCATTTGATTTAATTATTTAGTTGTTAGTTTTTTTTAAAGTTTGTTTTTGATTAGAATGAGCTCTTTTAGTTATATTTAATTTCTTATTTATTTGTTCATTTAGTTATTATTGAACATTATATTATCATTTTCTCTAGTTGATTATATTATACCTGTTGATATTAAAGAACCTTTCATTATTATTATTATGTCATTCCCAAAAATTATTTCCCCAGTGTTGATATAATATGACATTTTCTTGTTATGAAACATCTGCAGATATTGCAGCACTTTTGGAAATATTTGTTTCATTGGGCTTATTATTTCTTGGTTATTTCATCTGATCGAACATTGCAGTATTCGATTTCGTTTAAACTTCATCACCTAATAACTCTGCTTTGGAATACATAAGATAAACTTTTCTCAACTGTAATCTAGATTGCTCTGATTTTAGTTGTACTGACTCATTCTTAATGAAATTATTGAATGACGTATGCTAACAATTTTCTTCATCTCATTTTAATTGAAAATATTTCGATCATTTACCAGGTGAAGAGATTCAGTATATAATTGAAATTCTTTATGAGAATACGACTAGTTCCAAGTTTACAACTGGCTTTCTGTGGGACGTGACATTTCGACGTGGAAGTTATGAATTTTACATGATTAGTAATGCAAAAAGCATCTGACTAGTCACTTCTGATTTTGCTCTTATTCTTCCACTCCGAGTTTCGTAAGACCCTCCCCCATTTTAACCACTTTGCTGCAAAAACTCAGCATAAAATCTCTACCATTAAACGGAGTTTTGCCATCTTATTTAAAAGTATATACTTCTTTATTTTTTACGCCATTTGAATGTAATATCACATGGCTATATCAACTAATTTTAGAAAAATTCGAAACATTGAAATAAGCGGAATTCCAAACTATTTCAAACGTTTTTACGAGTATGTATGCATGTAGATCAGACACTATTGTGGAAAAATTTTGTATTTAATCGACCTTATTCGTCATTCAAATTTGGACTTAGCACTGAAAGATTGTTATTTTAGAATTTGGTTCAAAGTATTGAGTGAAATATCAGGAACGTTGAATGAATGAGAGTAATGTTGTTTTATTTTCTTATACACGGAAATTTTTCTGACATCCACACACTATGTTCAGTATTAAACCACACTTAAAAATGCAGTCAATATCCTGTCAAGCGGAATGAGGCAATATTTGAAAAACTTTACGAAGAAAATGCTTATTTATAATACCTGTCATAATACCTACTACGTGGATTAATATATCTAATTATTTGAAGTGACTACCCCTACTTCCTGGTAGGCGAAAATATTATGAATTCGAGTCACCGAAATTTTAATAGCAGTATATCTATCGCTGTACATCTGACATTATTGCACTGATATAAATTTCAATCAAACATTTTCATTTCTCACTGCAGTTACCATAAGCTTATTGAATGTTTTTAAAAACACAAATGAATAATGAAAGTACAAAAAGTTTAAATATTTTTGAAATAAATGATGACAATGACGCAAACAATGAAAATGATGTTAAAAATCAAATACATCAAAATTTATAGTAATACAAATACTATCCATAAATAATATGATTTTATATAAATTTTTATTTCAATTGAATTTTATGTATATTTCGCCATGATTTTATTCAAGTCAAAATACATTCGAATAATAAAAAACGATATAAACATGCATATAATTGTAGCTCCGGGTGTCAATAGATGTGACAATCAGATTGATGTTGATAATTTTAATTTAAAATTAAATTTCAAAATATTAATGACAAAAGTTCTACATTGTCACTTCTTTTGAAAGTCCCTATAACTGCCAATGTTTCATGATGTTTATCATTTCTTTTCATCATTTATCATGATTCAGACTTGTTGAATCGGTGGCGAAATTTTTCCATGAAATAAAAAAAATATGTCTTTTACATAAACTTTATGCTCATATTACAGACATTCGAAATTCAGAGACGAGTGTAGCAACAAGACATCAAAATAGCATAACAAAGATGCTCTTGACGATTTCTTCAGTATTTGTGGCCCTCAATTTACCCAGGTAAGATATTCTGTCAATTTTAATGCCTTTACTTTTTATTTCGAATAGCTTTCGATATTGAATGGAAGATTTTTATGAATATCGACATCTTTGATTTCCATTCAAAATACTCTAGAAGAATAAAAAAGAATGTAGCAGCGAGAGTGAAAATAAAATTTTAGCACGAAAAGCCGCGAAGGCTTTTCTCTTTCAAGAAAGCGGCATCCTCTGATACCTTGTCGAATAAAGATTTCAAAAAAGCCAGATACCATGTGAATGTTCTTTCATCTTTCCTTTGAGATTAATTTTTCGGAATCAAAACCAGTTCTTAATAAATTCTTAATTTCATAAACGTCACTCCTATGAGTTAGCAACTATTGCAATGTTAGGAAATGAAATAATTTGGATTATGAATCAATATAATCTGAAATAAAAAAAACGTATTATGTCTTCTCGAGTCGAATGAATGCGATCAAAATAACGATTGAGATTATTGAGTTATGTCAATATTTTCTCTAGAAAAAAATTTTTCGAACTGAACTTGCCTTCTCTTTTCATTATTGTCTTCTTCACCTCCCTTTCTTTTTGAAAAATATTTACTTCCAAAATATTGAAATTTCGTCTTCGTTATTATGTTTTTGAGCTCCTGTCCAAAATTTATAATTTTGTGCTTTCTGTGACTAGTCTGAGACCTTTCAAATCGATCTTGTGTTAAAAATATACGGTCGCATGTCAAAATAACGCTTTTCTACAAATAGTGCAAACAAAGCAAATTAAACCTTAAAAATGAGTATCTCTACGAATTCATTCACCATGAATTTTACGAATTGACTTTGTATGAATATAATCATACTCTAAGATGAACAATAATAAAACTATATAACAGATAACAATTGAAAAGTGATTTTCAAAGGATATTGTCAAATGTTGGAGAAATCTAGTCGAAATGAGATACAGTAATTGATGAATTTATATACAAATAGTATTGAAAGAGTATAAAATATTGTTATCATTATAACGATTTTTCAACGTGCGATTGAAATAGAATTCGTAATTCTTAGGGCTTTTGCCTCATTTTTTTGGCCTCACGAAAACGCTTCATCCTCTCGAAATGCTCTTTCTTCCGTTCATCTGTCCATTTATTCCAGCTTCGCTCGTTGATTTTTGCCCAAACTTCACATGTGCGATTTCATAGCGACACTCAGTTCCATCTCCGAGATTTTTTATATTGATCTCTTGTAGATGCTTTTAACCTCGTTTAGCCACTCTGTTCTGCATTTACTCTTTATAATTATATCGAATAGTTTCTTTGGTGTTCTGGACTGTTTCATTCTTTATACATATGCATATGCTCGACGTTTTCTTATTTCTTCCGCTAATGTATTTTTATTTTGATAAAGTTCATTTTGAGATCTTTTCATTCAAATGTCGTTTCTATTGCTTGGCGCGTAAATCTTTCTGAGAATTTTCCTTTCTTTTTTTCTATTTCTCTAATTCTTGAATAACCATTAAGCTGATTTCAGTCATTTTTTCAGCTGCGTAGATTACTTCTGGAAGAATTGTTGTGTTATAATGGCTCAATTTGGCGCCTCTTTAAATGGATTTTTCATTATAGTACGCTCATGTTAGTTTGTAGGCCTTTTGGAGCTTGGTAATTAATTGTTCATTAGCGATTCGGTTTAAACATGAGGACTGTTATAACTTCTCTGAGGTAATTAAAATTGCCGACTTCCAAAATTTCACCATGTTTTGTGATTAGAGAAGATTTTTTTCTTAGTTTCTTTCAATGTATCTGGTTTTGTCGAAAGAAATTCGTAACCCAGGTTTCTGCGCAATTTCACGTAATTTTTTAATATCGTTCGCAAAAGCGAGACATTTGACATTTATCAGCTTTTCGTTATTAATACCCACTTGTATGCTCTTTATTGAGGTTCCCTTTCCCTTAAGATCTTTTCTAAAACAATGTTGAAAAGAATTGGTGAATGTTCGTCTCTCTGCGTTCCGTTTTTGATTTCAAAGAGATCTGTTACTTCGCCCAAAAATTTTGCTTTGGGAGTTGTACCTGTTCGTGTCTGTTCTATAATTTTTCGGGTCTTTCCATCGATCCCAATTTGTTTGATGATTTTAAAAAAAGGATTTCTCGGTCTACCGAATCATATGCTTTCTTGAAGTCAATGAATGTTATCACTTGATTTACTCATCTGTAATTTCATAAGTGCAGATCCGTTCAACACATGATCGGCCTTTTCTGAATCAAGCCTGGTATTCCCCAATTAGTGGATCCGCTTGGTGCACCACTATGTTTAGGAGTCCTTTAGAAAGTATTTTGTAAGCAACCGGCAGTAAAGAAATTCCCCTGTATTTATTGTTATCGATCTAAATAAAATAAATAAATAAATTCAATGGACGATGAATCAACTCTGTGATAGTTTATATTTAAATGAGAGGTAATAATAAAAACTTGTCTAAAAATCACTGACTGAACAATTCTTTATTCGACTAGTTTCGCCTTCTACGCCATTCTTGATAATGCCGTAAAAGGCGAAACTAGTCGAATAAAGAATTGTTCAGTCAGTGATTTTTAGACAAGTATTTATTATTACCTCTCATTTATATATATATATATATATATATATATATATATATATATATATATATATATATATATATATATATATATATATATATATATATATATATATATATATATATATATAAATGACTAATTTCCATCAGAAAAATTCCACGTACAAACACATTTAACAAGGTAGATCAGAACTTGGAATTGAACTTTTTCAACTATTTTTTTATGAAAACGAAGATATTTTGGTGTTATAATCAACGGTTAGTTGAGAACAAATTTCTCACGCTTGTTCAATAGAAAATATGAAAAATGTTCTCCTATTTCACTATATATTCTATTACATTCAAATAATGTTTTCAATAGTTTTTCTATAATTTTCTATTACATTCAATAATTTTTCTATGAATTCTATAATTTTTCTATAAATTTTCAAATTAATTCTACAAATATATAATTGAAGGTCTTAGTTGACGAGCAAGTCACATATATACGCACTACATATTGTCATAACTTATAAGTAGATTCAATTTTTCAATTCAAATAAGTTTGAATGATGAAATAAAATGAATATTTTCTCGCATCTGTAGACGTTAAGATACCAATAATAGGCATTATTCAGCAGATACAGGTACTTATATCTTATGAAAACTAACAGCATATCATGAGCTGAATATGAAAGGAAGTGAATATATCACAGAATGATTGAAGAAAACAAGATAATTGATTTACCAACAAATTTATTGAAATGAATGAATAGAGAATTGGAAAATTGAACTATAATAAAAAAGTAGATGACCAAATGATGAAAATATTATTAAGTATGACAAACATTCAAGAATACGATTCGAAATGTTTGGATTCGTTTTAAGTAATGGCAAATATTTTAATTCCTCAAAAATTCATAGGACTATTTAATACCCTAATCCGTAGCAAGTTGGAGTATCTCAGCATGATCTGGCATCCCATTTACACTTGCCATCAACGCCATCTTGAGGCTATTCAGAGAAGGTTCTTGAAATTCTTAGTTTGGAGGGAGGATAAAGTTTATCCACAGAGAGGAGTCAATCATAACAAATTATTTAGTCGACTTAGTTTAATCTTATTGCAGAGCCGAATAGAAATTTTATCACTCAAATTTCTGTACAAATTACTGCACAATAGATTGTCCTCCTCTCTTCTCAGCTTTGACATTTCGTGTTTCTAGGCAAAATTCTCGTAATACAGAATTATTTCAACTAGAGACTCCGAGGACCAACTCCCTAATACAATCCCTCATTTGGTTTATGGAGTCTACATTCAATAGAGTTACTAATAATTGTGACATTCACTTTGACTCCATAGAAATTTTTATCAAGAGTTATGTGAACAAAAAAAATTGACTAAAATGCTATAATGTAGTTATAAGTTACTACTTTTCAGATTAGATTGAGCTCTTTGCTATATCACTTCCAATTAAATTATTTAGTTAGTATTCCACATTCTTATTATTTTTTGTAATTGGGTGTTATACTTGTTGAGAAAAAAGAACTTATTATTATTATTTATTAGATGTTTGAAATGTTTCTGTTATTCTAAAACAAACTCGAGATCCCCAAATGAAATATCAAGTAGTTGAAAAAACCCATCATTGTTTTCGTTTATGTCAGATGCAAATTGAAATATTGATTTTTCATATTTCTGAGTGATGATTTCACATTTCCATATCAAAGACATGAAATTCCAATAAGATTAAAATTGATGTTCCATGAATACCGTTACTTTATAGAGCATAGAAAACAAATGGTCTACTCAATTTTCTCAGAAACAATATTCGTGGGGATTAAATAATTTGATAATCAGAATTCTGAATCAATTTTCTTCCTAGTCATGACTCAGCTAGACTGCCTAAAATTTTCTAGAATAACTCAAAACTGTTCAAAAGTGTGAAGTTCTCTTTATAATTCACGAGAAGCTGAAAATTAATTATTGATCGACGCGGTGACTGTTTCATAATTTGTCACAAACTTGTTCGTTGTATTATGTTGTGAAGAAACGATGAAGTTCAAATAGTGTGTCAATTTGGACCGAGAATTTCGACGAACTTTGGACAAGTTTTGATTGAAGTTTGCAGCGGAAATAAATGAGACATTTGCTAACAATCGATGAAATGAAATACGGGAACCCACAACTTTTGCTTTACCTGTGAGAAAACATTGTGGTGGTGTATCATGACTGGAATTCAGTGGAGCTTTGTGAAAACAATGATGAATATTTCATTCAACCTATATATTTTAGGACTTTATACTTGAGTGTCAATTTTTGAACAGAACAATTCTATTCACAAATCTCGAACACAAATCGAACACAAGTTTCGAATACGAAAATAAAAAAATTATATCAAATTATATAAAAGTATTATATAAATATGTGATATCAGACTGTCCGGGAGCTATTGCTTTACTTCAAGATATAACCAAATATGGAATGCCAAAAGGATGAACGGTTGTCAAACCTACATGCTTTGTTTCGTGTCCAAAACAATAGACTCCCTTAAAATAATTTTTGAGAACGTTGATGAATTGCCTGAAGAATTAGGGATGCTGCAAATAATATCTATGTAGTCTTTCGTTATACTCGTATAAAGCAGGAACTCAATATATAAGAGCGAACAGACAGAGCTAGTGTGATTCAAAAAAATGAGAAACGTTTCAGAATGTGCCCGTTTTTTCTCGCTATTTGGAAAAAAATGGGAACCTTTCAAGCCACCTTCATGATGGAGGAATTAGATTATGTTAAAATATACATTGAAAACATTTAGTTGAAAATATTGTAGGAGTTGAATTTCATGATTTTCTAAGTGGAAAAATAATATGATTTCACTGAAAAAGAAATCTTCCGATTTTGTATCAGATTTTTTATCATTTTTCTCGCATTTCAATTACCTTTTAGTCTTTTCAATCTGTTCAATCATTGCATTCGAACGAGGAATCATAAAATGTGGTAATCACAATTAGCTATACAAGACTTTTAAACGACGTTAAATTTAAATACCTAATAGATAAATAATTCTTGAATGTGTTTCATTTGAAATCAGTGGTAATTCATTCTTGAATTTGTTTCATTTTCATGAGACCTGAAATATTATTTAATTCACATCAAGAGATATGGGACAGCAAGAACAATTGAGGAAAATATTGGTTATCATCCAACTTCTTGAAAACAAATCTAATTTTTCATTTATAATAAAGGTATATATAGAATTTCTGCAAACGAAGGTAATATGTCCTCAAGGTTTTCGTATTAAGGTTTTCAAACTTATTCACTCAGAAACTTCTTGAAAACAAATCCCAACAAGAATATATAAAAAATTATATATTCTTGAGGTTTTCGTATTGAGGTTTTCAAATTCCACTCCTAATCTTTACAAGGGCTTCTAATCCATATCCCACTTCCACTTGTCTATTTTCAAAGTAGACGATTCCATTCCCCAGTACCTTCTTTGATCATAGATCATCTCCTTGAATGAATATATATATATATATATATATATATATATATATATATATATATATATATATATATATATAACGGGTGATTTTTAAGCGTTAAGTTTTTCAGGTTGGCATCACTGGTTGGTAATGGCATCCAAACGTCAGTTGTCAAAGTAAAAAGTTTTCAGTATACTCTGCCATTTCATGATGGAAAGACTTACACACGAGAAACGATTGCAAATAGTGAAAAAGGCGTTTGTTACGACCATATTATGGTCGTCATAATCGACCTGGTGAATCAACAATTCGTGCTGTTATCACCAAATTTCGCACAAAGATTATTTTGTTGGACATTAAACCATTGTCTCGCATGCGTACAGTACGTACTGAAGAGAATAGCAGCCGTAGCGTACAGTGTTAATGTACCTACCAAAACGTCTAATTTTTGGTGAATGGGCTTTAGAACAGCATAATGAAAATCTGCTGTTTCATCGAAAAATTGTGTTCAGCGATGAGGCTCATTTCTGGCTTAACGGATATATAAATAAACAAAAATGTCGCATCTGGAGTGATGAAGAGCCACATGCTATATAAGAATTACCGATGCATCTCAAAAAAACGACAGTTTGGGTGTGGTTTATGGGTGGCATCATTGGTCCATTTTTCTTCAAAGACGACCGTGGAAGAAACGTTACCGTCAACGGCGAACGATGTCGAGTCATGATACGCAACTTTTTATTACCCCAGTTGGCCGAGTCGAACTTGGTTGACATGTGGTTTCATCGAGACGGTGCCACATGCCACACAGCTTTTGAAACAATGGACATGTTGAAGGATGAATTTAGTGAGCAGCTTATCTCTCGAGATGGCCCTGTGAATTTGCCGCAAAGATCATGCGATTTGACGCCTCTGTATGTAGTGTTAGTGTATGTGGACATGCCAAACACGATTGAAGCCTTACAGGATAACATAACACGCGTAATTCGTGGGATAGAGGTCGAAATGCTCGCAAAAGTGGACCTTCCGAATGAACCATTCGATAGGGAGCCGCGAACAACATTTACATGAAGTTAAAAATTTTGAATATATGATGCAAATTGAGTGTTTTATTCGATTTTAAAGAAAACTACGCTTAAAAAATCACCCATTATATATATTCAATCACCTCATAGCTGTTGATATTAAAGTTGATAAATGTCATGATAAAGTTAATAAAGAAATAGTTTTTCAATAAATTTAAGGGAATGTAATTTTTTTTCTGTCCGAACTCAGAAAATAAGACGTAATAAGGCATTATTTGATTGGTTTTATGGGCATTATGGCTTATAATTGTCGACAGTATCAGCACAAGGATTTCTAATCAAGCCATTTAAAATTGACGCATTCTACACACACTGAGACAGTCCCTCTCTATCTGCTTCAATTCATCAGCCTTTCTAATTGAATCATTTCAAGGCTTTCAAGTAATTAAGCGGTGAGAAATAAATTAGATTCGAATTTAAATAAATTCGTAGCTCACACAGAATTCCCATCGGTTTCCGTTCATCTTTAGCACAGAACGTGGTTGAGTTTATTTGGAGTTTACTGAAAACGATGAAGTGCACAGAAATTTCCATTTCATATCTGAACATTATAAAAATGCCAATCGACTCTTAATACAACACTTGGTAAAATATTTCGAAATCTATTGCATAATTCAACATATAATATGTGATTAAATTCCACAAAAATTTTCGTATATACTGAATCCATTATCAATACTTTTTGGTATAACTAATTCGAAAAAGTAACTTCAATGCAACTTTTCAAAAGGCTCAAAGTCACCACAATTTTATGAAGTGGTGAAAAAGCCAAAACATTAGTACGAGCCAGAGATGGATAAAAAATGTTCATATTTCTACAAGTTATTCTCGGAACACGGAAATTTATGAGGGAAGAAAGAACAATCAACAGAAAACCTTTATTTTGGGCAGTTTAATTGAAAGTATTTTCAAGCATACATAAAGAGGTACATGAAGAGTTGCAAGGATGAAAAGTGTAAGATATACGAGTATGTCCCACATATTGTAATATCGATAATATATTTTTGAAACTCAAAAGAAGAACAGAATATGAACACAAAGATTTATAGCAACTTCCAATTTTATTCAGAGTTTAAATTTTCATTCTAAGTACAAAATTCACGCATTATTTCGTCGAAAATAAAATACATTACAAATGTATATCACAAAACTTTATTTATTTACAGCTATCTCATACGGATATGGATTTGCATTTCCCACACGCTTTTCGAGAAGACCATTCCAGATATTCTGTGGTGTACGCAACAGGTTGCAATCCTACTTTACTATACAAACTTCAGTGTGAATTTCATTCTATATACGATGTGTGGAGGTACATTTAGGCGCTGCCTATGGAAACTCATTAAAAAAATATGGAAATATGGATTCCGGTAAAAACCGTTTATGTATATTCATTAGAATTTTGCAACATACATATCAGTCATTGATGTTAATTTCAGTTGTTTCTTTTGACAGCTATTTTGTTATATTATATTTCTTGTTTATATTTCACCTAAATATCGATATTCCTAGCGATGACAGGCCTTGAGATGGAGGACTTCACATTTAAGTTGAAATTTGCATCGAATCATCAACTGAAGTAATCAATTTTCAATCAAAAACGCCTGTTATTACTGAAATTATTCAAAAAAAACCATATATATTTATATATATGGTATTTATATATAAATATATATGGTTTTATATTTATGAATGGTATATTTATAGCAATGAATATGAATATATATATATATATTCATATTCATTGCTATCTTGAACCATTTTAATTATATTTTCAGAAAGAAAATATTGGGTTTTCTGGTTCTCAAAAATATTCATTGAACATCTTCATCACATTATGTTTCGGTCCATTTCTTGGGCCTTTTTCAAATCAAGTTTTATCAATATATTGTCATCAACACACAAACAAAAATAATAATTATTATTATACTCTGAAACAATAATTGAATGAAGAATATATATATATATATATATATATATATATATATATATATATATATATATATATATATATATATATTCTTTCAATTCATTTCTGTAATACTTTCAGCATATAGAGCATAATAATTTTACATACAAACAGCCTGTTATGCGTGAAAGTATCATAAAAATAACTTTTTAAACGGGCCAGAACACACGCACACACACATATATATATATATATATATATATATATATATATATATATATAATCAGCTGAAAACGTAAGTGATAATTATCGATTTGATTGCACACAAATATCTGTAGCGCCACTGAGAAAACATATTACTCAGTGAATTTGAACAAGGGTATTGCTATTCAGATAGGTTGAACATTTTTCAAAACTATCATTAATGTTTAGTCTCAAGAGAATGAATTTGGTTCTTCAAAAAAATAAATTAAAATTAATACACTTGAGTTAAGTTTCACTGAATATATTAAAAACTCTACATATGTTTCGGGTAGTTAACCCATTATCAAGAGTATACAATGTTACTGAATTTCAAAATATACAGCTTTCATTTTTCAGTAACATTCAGAGAGAATTTATTCTGAAATTCAGTAACATTGTATACCTACTCTTGATAATGGGTTAACCACCCGAAACATATGTAGACTTTTTAACATATTCAGTGAAACTCAAGTCAAGTGTGTTAATTTTAATTTATTGTTTCAACATAATTTTTCACCAAGAGATAAGCGAAACCTCTGTGTCATTGATTCTTTGAATTTTTTCGTTTCATCTTTTTCCATATGTTTTACAAAGAGAAGATCCATAGAATTTATCAAAAAAACAAACAGTAATAAATTAAGTCAGTAAATAAGGAATAATAATAATATCCTCATTCGAAGTTTGCTTGATGTTTCTAATGTTGATGAATTACTTACCTTATTTAAATGCTTCATTCTACTCATGGAATGTTCACAATTGAGTAGATATCTGAGAAAAGTTTCCTGATAAAATATTCAACTTATTAAATTCAGATTCCCTTATACAGTTCACCTCCACACATCATAAAAATTCAATAATATGGGTCTATTTATTATGATAATAAATTAATATTCAGCCTTTCTCGAACCAAATGTATAAATATCAACAAATATGTATAAACAATAAATGTGCGCTGTGATAGAAGAAAAATGTACGGACAAATCAAAGGAGTGATCGAACTGCTGCGAAAAAATTATTTGCAGCAGTGTTCAAAAGAAGAATATAATAGAAAATTCGCATAATTTCATTTCATTTCATGTAATAATTTCTTTGAGTGGACGTTAGTTCATAAGGATTAACTTTAAACATTTCTGGGTGTATTTTAAAACTGAATATTCAATAGAACCTAAGCTAATAAACACCATCTCAAAGTAACCATTATATTAATAACAAAACTTCACTCGAATGAAAAACTTCTACAAATCAAATTCTGAACAACTCTTCAGTCAGGTATATATTCAGCGGGAACAGAGAAGCAAAAGATTCGTTCATATCAATATCTAAACACAAATGCACTCGAATATTGAAAAAAAATCAAATAGTCATTGATTTTTTTTTTCTAATACCGTTATGTCAATACGATTTCAGCTCCTTGTTCTTTTTGTGTCGAAATCACATATTCGAATTCGACGATTTCAGCTTCGTTCAAATCCAGAGATTTACCTGCTTTTTAGGGTTTCATGAAAGGCAAATAACATTTCATATAGATATATGGTTTGAAAACAAAGGAGAAGTATCAGTTTTATTGATATGTGTACATAAATACCAGATGATCGTTCTTTTTTTATGAACTCTATTACGTTATGCAAATATATCTGTCATTCATTATTTTTTTAAAGAATAAGTGAAATCAAGGTGTTTCAACGACTGTAGATGTGTATTTTCAGTATTTAAATGGGACACTCCAGGAATTGCACTCCAGGACAGAAAAATAAGTTACCTCTTTAGTATTTTCCAAGCTTTCGAAAATGTTTTTCTTCCCAGGGCTAAAATTGTACAATATTAACAGTTTATGTAACAAGGCACCATTGAGAATTTTTCTTGCAATTACTGTGCAGTTAGTCCGAAAGTGCATTTGTTTCTTAAATTTTAAAAATAAGTATTCCCAAATACACTGACTGTATTTTTGAATTCGTCTTTTCAAGTGGATTGTTTCCAGATGTGTTTTTCAAGCACCCGCGCGTTTCTTAAATTGTACAACGCTGGCCGAAATTTTATCATTAACAAAAAGATAATGAATTTATTTTGTGTATTTGGAGTGGATTTATATATAGCAACCTCTATATAAATCCAACCTATATATAGGTTGCTTAATCTTAGCAACCTATATATATATATATATATATATATATATATATATATATATATATATATATATATATATATATATATATATATATATATATATATATATATAGGTTGCTTAGATCATTGTATCACATTTTTTATTAATACAGTTTTTTGTTTTTTGTATGAACCCTTTCTGGGAAAGGGAGTTCGTTATAATTATTTGCCTAATATAAAATTTTTGTGGCATAGTAATTCATATTGTGATCAGTGGACCTATATATACAGAATCGCAAATATATAGGTCAAATATCACTTAACCTTCATTCAAGGATCATTTCTCATAAAAGTGATTGCCGAAATACCAACAAGACCACTTCTTCTGCATTAACTCAACACGTACAAGCCACTGATCACCATATGAATTACAATGCCAAAAAAAATTTTAGATTATGCAAATAATTACAACAAACACCTTCTACTAGAAACGGTTCATATAAAAAAACAGAAAACTGTATTAATAAAAAATCTGAAATAGATAATCTAAGCAACATATATATATATATATATATATATATATATATATATATATATATATATATATATATATATATATATATATCCATTTTCAGAAAGAAATTAATGCGTTTTCTAGTTCTCAAAAAAATATTTATTAAACATCTTTATCACATAACGTTTCGGTCCTTTTTTGGGCCTTTTTCAAATGAAGTTTCATCAATATATTGTCATCATAACAATAAACAAAAACAATACTTATTAATTCATTAGTTTTGACAAAGTTGTGATATACAACGAAACGTCAACAAAAATGGAGTTATTATAATGAACCAATATTCAAATGAAGAAAGGTTTTATATAAAATTATATATATATTTCTATATATATTTATCTTAATTTACTACACGATGCGCTGTCGTTCACGTTCACATTCAAAATAAAGTCTTTATCTGTATATATATATAAGGTACATATTATATATCTTAATTTTAAAACTAAGTATTCGCAAATGCATATGGTTTCGAATATTATTGCGGTGTGTTTTACGTGTACGTTCAGATAAAGTCTTTATCTCAACGTACACGTAAAATGCAATAATATTCGAAACCACTGCATTTGCGAATACTTAGTTTTAAAATTCAAGAGACAAATGTACCTTCGGACCTACGTTACAGTAATTATAAGAAAAATTTTTCTAGTGTCTTGTTACATAAACTATTAATAATGTACAATTTTAGAAGAAGGAAATAAACATTTTCGAAAGCTTGGAAATTACTAAAGAGGTAACTTATTTTTCTGTCCTAGTCTGCAATCCCAATTAAACATTCAAATTACATATCTACAGTCGTGAAACATTCAGCTATATATGTATGTATATATACACATATTCATATATATGTATTTTAACCATTAAATCGTTTGTTAATGATTTAACTTCAAAAGAAAAATGTTGTGATATATATTATATGTGAATAAATTTGTCAATTGAAAATTAGTTTTACTAAATTTTTGTTTCATTCTATATTCCAGCAGTGTTAATAATTATAATAATAATAATGTCTATTTTAAAGATGAATATTATTATTTGAAAAATGGGATGAATACTGATGACTGATTGTATCAAAAGCTTTCAGTGAACAGGAAAAAAAGTATTTGTGTTATGCATCTTATTAATTGGTCAATTTTTTACGAATTTTTACTAATCCCAATTCCAATGGCTGATAAAACTATGTAACCAATTCCACGTAGTTAGAATAAAACAGCTATTTTTTCTGTCGTTCAAAACAAAGTGTGCATTGCTTTTACAACCCTTATCTAGTTCTCGCTTAAAAAAAGAGTGTTACAATGAACATTGAATCCTTTGGTTCGCAGAAAGTGATTTCTTATTTTGAGTATAAGTTGTTTCAAAATGGTTTAAAAATGTGAATAATAATTATTGTATTGAATCAACGGTTAATTCATTCATATAAGTGCATTCCACGAAAAAGTTCTTCTTTATTCTCGATTAGGTAGGTACTTTTTCATTAGTCATCACTTACTATGACCTCGAATGGAAATTGAGACTGAACAAATTATTTCAACTCATAAAACAGTCTCATTGGGATAAGAAGCATAATCCTCGGTCATGAGGTAGGCATTAGATGTTTGCTATTTCCTCATAAACGAGACTAGGAAAACACGTAAAATACAATTATGCGTCGAAATACGGTCAACTATCGATGATTTCTAATAATAGCTCGACGTCCAAGACGACCCTTCACATAAAAACTAATTGCTACAATGAAAATACATAGGCTCTAATTTGACGTTCTCATGCTCTTTGCTGCAAGTCGAAAAGTCATATTATATTAATTTATGGCTAGTTCATTTCATTAGAAACTTTATGTGCTTCGTCTTTTCTCATACAAAAATTGTTATTTGATTCACCCCGATTTCAATTTTACGATTGATACTACACGATCAAACTGAATTTTTAAAAAGTTGTAATGATTTCCAAGAAAGATTCTGCGTACAAAACCCATTTTACGGGAATATTTTGAAATAGAAAAACACGAGAACTGAAGAGAGACGTTTGTGTCACATTACCAGTTTATTGGAGAGCATTCGTACACACGCGCTCATACTTACTTGCTTAACATACGAAACATGGAGTGGACAAATTTCAACAATTAAAGATGTCAAAGTTTCAACCATAGAACGGAGACATCCGAAGGAAGCACCATTGGCAGTCACAGTAGCCAATATATTGCTTCGAAAGCCAGTGAATTTTGTTCTCAACAATAAGGTAAGTAAGTTTTTTCAGGAATTTGATGAACATTGAATGAAATACTGAATCAATTTGAATATTCACTAATTTAATCATATGAAGTAGCCGGTTTCCCTAGCTTAGTGGGGAGAACAGCCGACTATAGTGCGGTAGAACTCGGGTTCGAGCCCCACTGAAGGCATGGGTGTTTGTGTTTGTTTATGATTCAAGTAGTTAAAATAATAATATATTAATGAGATTGAATTCTCGCTTAACTCTTGGTGAAACATAATTGAATATCAAAATAAATTAAACTCTTGGCTTAATGTTTCACGATTTATTTAACATATATGTTGATTAATATTGATATGTTATTTAACATTTATGTTGACTATACATATTGTTAAATAAATCGTGAAACATTAAGCCAAGAGTTTAATTTATTTTAATAATAATAATATATGCTGGATAATGTACATTGATAACAAGACCAATAGCCGTTCGGAACCGGCGTTAAACTCTAGGTCCACTGAACCAAAAACAAATCATATGAATTAGTTGGAGTTTATTCATACATGAATATTCATTTGAATAGTAGTTGACTATTTATATTTGAATAAAGATAACCAATACAAATATTGAATAGATCCGTTAGTTTGTGATAATGCATCATACTATATAGATCTCACTGATTATTATAGAAAATGCAATTCGATTTTTGATCTTTATATTTATTCTATAATTTTTTATTTATATCAATTCAAGTGCTAGAATATGTAATAATACTACGAAACAGCAGTCGCCAACTAATGAATACAGTGATAGAGAACAAAGTGTATTTTTCTTCATAATAATCAATATAGATTCACAGAAGATTGACGATCAATGATTAATCTCGTTTTATCGAGCAAGAAAACTTCAACTGAAATGTCCCCAATTAATACATATTTGAATCGATTCACTTTGAAGTTATTCTTTCTAATATACAACGTCATACCTAATGTTCAAATACTCAATTAATCATAATCAGAATCAATATTTGAAATAATGAAGAATGCTATAGATTATTTCATTCAATTAAATATACAACTGCAAAGTTCTTACTGCAATTATACCCAACTTCTCACAGTAATCGTTTTAGAAAAAATATCCTGAATATTATATACGATTATTTGGTTTTAGTCATACTCGTTTGCGTATTCAGAACAATTCTTAGATTCGCATTGGATCAGGTCTGTTTTTCCTCTTGAGTGATTTTTACTGAAAATTATTCCGATATTGCGTGACAAAGAGAAATCAAATAAAATCAAGATTCTATAGTTTATAGCAGATGCATCCCAATAAGAAATTCAAATCCACGTACGGCAATTGGTACATTTGCCTACGACACTGCAATTTTAGCTAGCGATGAGGACCTAGTAGAAGCTTCTCACTTGTTACAGAATCATTTAGACACAAACATGGTTGCAAAAATGGAGAATCAAGATTAATGGACTAAATCTTTACAGGTTAACTTCACTCTACGGGGCGAATGTCCCCCAGTCTATATAAATCACGTTTGAATACCAGCATCTCATACAGTTAAATACCTGGGAATGAACATGGATACAAAATTAACATGGAAAGAGCATGTTACTATGAAGCGGAAGCAAATGAACTTAAAAGTCAAGGAACTGCACTGGCTAATTGGCAGAAAATCAAAACTTACGCTAGAAAATGAACTCCTCATCTATAAAGCCCTCATCAAGGCAATCTGGACATACGAAATCGAGCTCTGGAAATGAACCAGCAAGTCAGACATAGCAATAATTCAAAGAAGCCAGTCTAAAATCCTTAGAATGGTAATACATACACCGTGGTATGTTTCGAATAAAACACTGCACGAAGACCTGAAAGTGCCATACGTGGGGAACGTCATCAAGGAAAGAAGTGAAAAAAATCACATAAGGCTGGAAAGCCATATGAATGCTTTACTTCAGCCGCTGACTGATGTGCAAAGAATTTGGCGACTCAAAAGAAAATGGCCAGCAGATCTGAAAGAGAATTGAACGGGAACTGTCTCTGGACAGGACTCCAATCATGACATTTAAAGCCAGCAAATAAGCTTATAGAACATATGTATTCTGATTGCTTGTGATTAATATTATAAAAATAAGAAGAAAATAAAAAATTATTCACTCACCTTCGTCTTTCCAGAGCCTGTGGGACCTACCAACATCAGGCCGTGTCGAACAATTGTGGTTTCGTATAATTGGATTACTTTTCGCACGTATTCTGCAAAAGTTTAATCGACATAATAAAAACTTCTCAAAATTATAATTTTTCTCGATAAATTCGGTTTCATGAAGTGGGAACTTCTTTATACAGACCACAGTTCGATCAGTTCTATAACGATATGATCGTCTCGCTTAATTCAAAATAAAAAAGGCCTGTTTTTCTGTAAAAGGAGTACATATGAAAATCCGATACCAATTATGCTCTCAAACGAATCACTTATCGCATTTGAAAGGATAACTTAGTAATAAAGTGAAATATTAATCGAATAGTTTCTTCGGAATTAATCGCATATCGTCCTTCATATCTCATCTAAATTAAAATCATAAAATCTCATTTCAAATCACTCTTTTTTTATGATTATCTTATTCAATTTTGAGTTGAGTCCGACTACGAACAATAACGCCATTTTGAATTTCTGACAAGCCACAAATTATATTCATTGGTTTGAAAAAAAATTTGAATTTCTTGAAGTCAAGTCCTAACGTAAGTAAAATCTTCTTCCTATTAAGTCAAATTGCTTCAAAAAGAATCATCACACGTGAAAATTATTATCGTATATGTTCATCGTATGTGTTTGAGTTGTTTACTTTTGTTATGAAGCTTTGAAAAAAAATACGATATTCTATGGAACAGAAATTCTGAAAAAAATGCAATCCGACAATGGGCTTGGAATAAAGGCATATGTTTTGAAAATACGGCGAAATTTGGAAAGAAACCAAGGAGACAAGCCATTAAAAGCACAAAAACACATTGAAATGAATCCAAACCATATATGTTTGAAAATATTATATATAGGTATAAAAAAAACATCGTTACTTCATACTGGCAGAGAACATTTATATCTATATACTGAGCACGAATTTATTAGTGTGGTCAGTGCAAAAGTGAACACGAAAGTATAAAATATCATTAGGAACTGAAAAAATATAAAAAGTTTAAACGAAAATATCGAAAATTGTTTCCGGTGTCATATTAACAGATCATTAGCAGATGTTCTCGTTCGTAGGAATTCGTACTAATAAGGATTTTTGAAATATGAAAACATTAGGTGTAGTAAAAATTTTTGTTTGTGGAAATTCTTGAAATTCTTTTGAAAGTCTAGCCATTTATTTTTACCAGCCCTTTCTTCTGATACATGCTCGAGGTTGAAATAAACAAGTGGTATTGAACTGATTTGAAGAAATTTGAGCAAATAATTTCACTCCTGTAGGTCTATGATGATTTTTCAATTTTCACTTGATTTTCTAATTCAATTGTTAGGTATCTAACTTACTTGTTAGGTAATCATATCATAACCATTTCAATTATGTTTATAATAAGAGATAATATGGGTTTTTTGGTAGGATAGTGACTTTCATCTGAGAGTGAGTTTTTTTATTCTATTTATTGAATTCAGAAGGCATATGAAGAAATATGTTGTGAGCTAGATTTTTATTACCATTTACAGGTTGATTTCCAAGGAAGGAGTTGCCTGTAGCTCAACACAAACCTGTATTAGTTTTATGATTGTTTTATATCAGCTTCTTATTATTTTTTCACTATTTCAAATTTCAATTCTTTCTCTTATGATAATTCATATTCTAGCTGGCTTTATTTGTTTATAAAGTCATATGAACTGGTTTTGTATTTCTTACTTTTTTGTTTAGATGTTTTATAGGTTTCTTATCGTTGTGATTATGGGAAAAAAATTCAACAGAAAGAGGGAGAAAAATTATTTTAACAGACATTGAATGTCTGATTTGTCATTTTTCGATGTTATTTCAATCGAATGTGTTCTTTGTTTGGAGGAATATTCACAAATCCCTAGAATATAATTCACAATTTTTTTGACAATTTCCAATTTCTCCTAAACTTTGTCCCTGATCATTTCATAAAACGTTAATTGAGAGTTACGGAAGGATGGCACTGAGTCATTAATATTAAATACAGTTTTATAAGTACTATCATAATTTTAGATTCAAGTTATTCAAAAAGTCTGATTATTTTTTTGTCATGAATATCCAAAAACTAACCGTCTACGTCTTCGAGAAGCAATAGCTGACAATTTTCTCTGATCGATTTTTCCAGGGCGCCATAGTCGACAGCTTCCTCCACCATTCTCGGAAATAAATCAGATACAATACCTGAAATAATCGATTTATCAATTCATATCCAATCATTTTCGTTTTCGAAGGAAAGTATTTATTGTTTAAATTCAATCAAATTCGATTTCGAACCTTGCCAAAGATTAAAATAAAATTCTCAAGAGAGTATGTAAAGACGAAGACCTAAGTTTGAATGTTCCCATCGAGGTAAGGAAGTATGGGTCTAAAGGATTCCAAATTAACAAAAGTGTCCATCAATTTGAAGTCCATTTACCAATATCAAACTTATTATCTTATGAAATCTAGCTTGTACCACTAAATTTTCGAAAGTAAAAGTGGAAATTCTAAAAATGATTCAGAATCATTTAGATACCCGAGCTTTGATACTAAATAAAATCATTTATTCCCTTTGTAATATGCCGATTTGTATATCAACAAATAGGTGAAGAAACTCGTTAAACAATGCATCCCTTATACGTTTTACCATTCTTGTTGTAGAATGTTAGTCAATGGTACTCATCACCTATTGTTGAAGAAATAATCCCGGCTATCTACCAATTTTCTAATGAAAATAGAAATTTAATGAACATATTCATAGACGAAACAAATACTACACTTCAGAGAATCAAAATAATTGGTCTAAGAAAAGCGAGCGCATGAATTCAAACTGTTTATAGAGTTCAAAAGATCTAATTAATTCTGACTATCCCTTTGAAATTTCCACTGAAAATGTTATTGAAAAAAGTTCCTTCTTTATATCCGGAAACTAAGCGTATAGTGATACAAATTTTGGTTTTTTCAAAAAACCAAAATCAACAACTACCACAATCATATTTTCAGTACAATTTTCTACAACGTGAAAAGCTATTTGAATCTAGTAGATTCAAAATGATATCACGCCTAAAATTCGAAAATTTCATTCTCTGTGAACATTTTTCTCCAAAATTCAATTTCTCAAATTTTTGAACAACAAATCAGTGAATATAATTTTTAAAATTTCTGCAAAACTTGTTAAGTGACTTCCCCAGATATCAAAATGAAAAACCGTACCATTAAATAATTTAAGATCGTCTCTCAGAAACTTAGGAACGTTCACGTCTCTGAGCGACCTCAGCACCATTTGTGATTCATCCATTTGCGGTCTTTCTCTCTTCAAATTGCCGGCTACGGCGATGACTGTTTTACTGCTCTCATGCCGAAATCGTAATGATCTTGACTGCTCAGTTGCTCCGAGCTTAGCTTGAAAGTTGTAGTTATTTTATTCGCTAACTGTTTAGCATTGCCGAAGCCGAAGGAAAACAGAGAGATCTCAGCGATCAAGCTATAATCCGGCACCATCATCGAAACCGGCCGGAAGAGAGCTTTGAGATTGTCGGGCAGTTCGGTCCGACCGGCGTATCCAGGATTCATTGTGATGAAAACAGCGCAAGACTCTTTCAGAACAATATCAGATCCCTCAAAGAAAAATCTGCAAAGTAATATCGATTATTAAACATCTGATATATGCGTATATACTGATTTGATATATTTTTTTATCAACTTTCATTTAACTTCCAGTTGAAATTCGATTTAAAAATTATCATCTTATTCTACTACTTAGGTGAACATTCATAAAAAAGTAATTAGCCATAATTCTTTGTTCATAATTCCCATCATTCGTTTCTATTGAATGAAATGAAAAATAATCTAGTTTATCATAATTTCTCTTCTGAGTTCATAATGAAATCAACACTCTCTGCGACGAAAATCAATCGATTATCTACATAATCTTAATATTTTACGAATATTTAAATGAATTAACATATGAATACATATATACTTGAATCATACATAATTAAAAAAAAAACGGTAAAACACAGAAAACAGAAAATATAATATTCATTCCACTGACTAAAAAGTCCTTAACCTTAATCCTAATTAATGATAAAGTGTTAAACAGATCCATTCTGAGAACATCGTGATATAAAGGTAATGCGCTAATCAAATTCGTCTTATCTACTGAACTACGAGTTACAGAGGTAATTTTTGTGTCTCTTCGTGTTATAGAGGTAAAATATAACCAGAAAATTAGTTCGTGTTACGTATGGTAATTTCTTCGTGTTAAAAATAATTCGTGATATCGAGAATTTCGTGTTATCAAGGTACGTGTTAGCGAGAGTCGACTGTATACATATATATATATATATATATATATATATATATATATATATATATATATATATATATATATATATATATATTAAAAGTTAAATAAATATAAGTTAAATCATTTTTTGATGTTCTGGATATAATTTCTGCAGGTATATTAATTTTATGAAGGACAATTCCCATACCACAAGAAAAATTATTCCAATCTATTTTATTATTCTATTTCCAAATCTCGACCGAAATGTTGATACTTACCTGTCTAATCGGGCTTGTTGGGCCTTCTGTATTGTTGTAATTTGTTGAGCAACCACGGACAATACTTCTATATCTATTCGATTGAATTCATCGAAACATGCCCAAGCTCCAGAACTGAAACGAAAGTTAGGTGATATACAAGTATGTGTGTTCATATAGAAATATATAAATGAATATATATATATATATATATATATATATATATATATATATATATATATATATATATATATATATATATGAGATTGAATTCTCGCTTAACTCTTGGTGAAACATAATTGAATATTGAAATAAATTAAACTCTTGGCTTAATGTTTCACGATTTATTTAACAATATGTATAGTCAACATGTTTCGAGCGTTAGCTCATTTTCAAGACTGAACTGATATGCATTGCTAGCATTTTTAATTAATGAGATTGAATTCTCGCTTAACTCTTGGTGAAACATAAGTTGAGCGTAACAGTCTTGAAAATGAGCTAACGCTCGAAACATGTTGACTATACATATTGTTAAATAAATCGTGAAACATTAAGCCAAGAGTTTAATTCATTTTAATATATATATATATATATATATATATATATATATATATATATATATATATATATTATATAAATATATATATATATATATATTATATATATATATATATATATATATATATATATTTAATGCTTTTAGCAATAACAGGCTATTTTCAATATTAAAAACTTTATTTTCGTTTATTATTTATTTAATTATAAATTTATTCAATCATTTATTGATTAGTTTCGACAAAGTTGTGATATACAACGGAACGTCAACGAAAATTAAGTTTTTAACATTGAAAATAGCCTGTTATTGCTAAAAATATTGAAAAAAACATAAATAGGCAATAAATTAATTTAAAAAATATATATATTATTATTATTATAGCGATTATTCCCCATTAGTGGAGCGATTTAACTTGAATTTTCAGTTTTTAGGGCTTTTGCTTCAGCTTTATTGCCTTCCAAAAACGATTCATTTTTTCAGAATGCTGCTCCTTCCATTCATCTGTCCATTTTTTCCAGATTTGCGGGATAATTTTTGCCCAAACTTCACATTTTATAACGATACTCCGAGCGATCTTCAAGATTTTTTATTTCTCTGGACCTTTTTCAGACACTCTGTGCCGCATTCACTGTTTGTTATTATATCGAGTAGTTTCTTCGGTATTCTGGACTGTTTCTTCCTGTGGATATATGCATAAAACTTTACTCATCGTTTTCTTATTTGTTCCGTTATTGTATTTTCCGTTATTTTTTGTTCATGTATTTATCGTCTGTTGATAATTTTAGTTCTATTTTGTTTCAAGGGTAAATCGATTGATTTCCCCATTTAATTAGTTTGTTTCAATTTGAACTTGAATTTTTGAGAATTTTTGTTCATGAAAAATATAAAAACAAAGATATTTTTTCTATTTCATCTTCAACTCTACTTTAGTTGACTTTTTGCAACAACATAAAGCTTGAAATGTGAAATTTACTTCTGAACTTTCTTACTGTTCAAATAATATTGTCGTGAATTTTAGGCTAATTGTTTTTCTCCGCAGAGTAAATAATCGTTTCATGATTTCCACCAAAAAACCTCTGGAACTCTCTAGGTATCTTGACAACTTTGAATGTTTCTAGTATTGTCATCTAGTTTTCAGATCATCATCTAATGATACAAATTAAATTGATGGAAAATACTACCAACAACCATTTCTAAAACTCTTCATTTTGTACAATTATCCGTGATCAGTACGAATAAACTGAACAACATTTAGTCAATATAAAACGCAATAATTATCACACAACAATAACATTATACTAAGATAAACCTATACACACGGAATATTATAGAACTTTTTCCGTGGGTGCCTATTGTAGCGGAAACGCGAAAAACAAATTTTGCATATATATTGCCTCTCAGTATCAGCACCGTTTCAGACGAAAATGCAATTATATTTCGACATTTCTCGCATTATGAAATCGAATGCCGGAGTAATTCGAATTCTTTAGTGTCGTGAGATAACACATACAAAATCGATGAAAAGAAAATACGTAAATCTATATGGATATCAAATGTTCTTTGCTGAAAGATCGAATGGAGGTTATAAAATGGAGTTAACTTATATTTCTTTGCGTTTCACGTCATATGATTGTCAGTTTTTGCTAACAAGAAGCGTTGTATCTGAAAGTCTTAAATTGGCCAACATGTAACAAGATCAGTGGGGAAGGTTACATTGAAGATTGATGTTGGATATTGTGCTTACTCCAATTAATATCGAAAATTTTTTAGCTGAATATTTTGGAACCAAAAAAGTTTATATGGAAAAGTGTGAAGTTCTTTCGAATTTTGAACTAAAATTGAAATTCTTCTTGTATAAACGTTGATCACGAAAGTAAACATAATATTAAAGGGCAATGAGTACTACACAAATATTGACAATACTAAACGGAATAAGAGATTCTTTTTGCATGTGAACCAAATTTTGCTATCATCAATGGTATGTAAGGAAATAAATAAATCTAAGGACATTTGAAGTAATTCGAATTTTCCCAAGTTTCAAGTAGATATAGTAACTCGTTCTTCTTCACTTCAATTGTTATTTATTGCTACTTTCTCATTCCAATCATGATACCTACTGGTCGAAGCATGAAGTTTCATCAGAATAAGAGCGAGACTATTAGTAATCTTGAGTACAAATGTAACCTGATTGAACATATTTTTACCGAGAAATGTCATCAGTAGTTTTCATTAATATTCAAGTAAGCAAAATTACTTAATTAATTCATATATAATGGAATTATTTTCAGCACTATTATGGGAATTTTTCCTTACATTAATAAGATAATACGGCCAATCAGAACCGTATGATGAAATGCATAAAACTTTTATTTTCGAAATGAATACCTAAATCAAATATGTAAAATGTAAGAAAATGTATTCAAAAAATTGCACAATATCAAAATTCAATGGCAGTTTCTAATAGTATGCGACTTTCTAATTAAATGCAAATGATAAGACAACTTTGGAAACATGCCGATGGCTTGCTAACATCGAGCATATAGTGCAGGCACCAAAAGGAGTTGAGTATGCAAAACATGAAGACCGGCAACTAAGCTCAGATTCGTTATCCTGAGACTTCATATAACAAGAAAACACATGTTTCTAGGACCTGTTCTAGTCCATTTTCCTGTTATTTAAAGTGTCCAGCATCACGCACAATAAACCCATAGGATTTGAATGCTGTTGAAATTGTTTTATTTATAGGAAGTACAAATCTGAATTTCTGATCAGATATTATATCGAGGTCTCGAATTTCGGAGAACCTGGTCGGAATGGTTTCTTTGATGGTGTAATCAAGTTGTATAGGCCGTTTATTTTTAGTGAATGTGACAACGTTACATTTAGTTACAATAATCTTAAGTTTACTGAGGTAACACCAATCAGAAACGGCGGTGAGGCCATCCTGTAAGCTCATGCAGTCCTCATACGTTTCGATTTTGCGATATATTTTTAAATCATCAGCATACATGAGACTACGAACTTCTAGACAGTCTATTAGATCATTTACAAAAATAAGAAACAGCAGTGGGCCTACATTAGAGCCTTGTGGTACACCCGAAATGGATGTATATACATATGACTTATGACCCTCAAATTGTACAAACTGTGTTCGATTATTTAAATAAGACTGAATTTGAGAAACTACATCTTCAGAGAAACCTGACTTGGCTTTCAGTTTGTACAACATAACCTATTGAATTCATTTCATCGAATGCTTTCATTAAATCGGTATATACAACATTTACCTGATTCCTTTCACAAAATTCTTTAACACAAATTGTGAGCACGTTACAAGAATAGACATGCAAGATCTATGGGACATGAATCCGTGTTGCTCAATCTTCAATTGATTTCTTACTTTGGGATAAATATTATTGAATACTATGATCTAAAATAATTTTGAAAAGTTGCAAAGAACAGCTATAATTGCTGATAACCGTTGCATTACCTTTTTTTCAGAGCAGGTACTATTTTTGCAGCTATTTTCGCTATTGCTATTTTTGCTTATTGTTTCATATTAAATCCAACAGTCGTGCAGAATCGGTATTAATCTATAGGTCAGTTGAGTAATAAAGATGCGTATGCCGGATGCTCTTTTTCCATCCCACAGTGCATAGATTGAATTAAGAGTCTGATTATGTCGTCCAATAGAAATAAATATTAACCTATTACAATTAAAGCAACTTATTTACCTAGCTAGACCTTTGAAAAATTTCCCCATAGCCATGAAGTCCAATTGATCGGAGCAATTAAAAACAACACATTGTCTGGCCATAGCCTTAGCTAAATCCTTGGTTGTTTCTGTTTTGCCAGTACCAGCGGGACCTGCTGGTGCACCACCAAACTTGAGGTGCAATGCTCCTGTCAAAGTCAGATAACATCTGTCTGTAAGTGGTGTGATAACTAGCCTACCACTGTTGCCAAGATACTCATTTCCGTAGGGAAATTCCGCATTAACTGCCCTAACCTTCATTTGGTCTTCAATCCAATAGTACCTGAAAATATACAATAAATGAATAAACAGTACTATCAAAAACCATTATTTTTGCAAATGAGATAATTACCTCAGCTGACTTATCCAGTCGAAATCATTTACATTCATGATCTTTAAATCGACCAAGTTTTGTGTAACATCCCTGGAGTGTACTTCGATGACAATAAGGGCTGACAAAATTTCTCTCTGGAGGAATGTCAGTGTTCCCTTCACCAAATTTCTCAATCCATCCAACTGAAAGGTAACAGCCACATTGAAAAAACTATGCATTAAGTAATTCAGTCTCAATTCCTCACATTAACTAGCATAACATCAACAAGAAATACGTTTAACGCATTTTTCTTGATACCGTCTTCAACTCCCGCCGTCCAAAAAGCTTGGCTGCCAGCTATGACCACCTGACCAGGCCAACTGAGGACCCATTCTGTCCTTTCAGCGACCATCACTTGCTTAGTAGCAGCACCCAAAACGGTTCTTACTGATATGGATAACAATCGAAATATCAGAGCTCATTAAATTTTGAACCGGGTTTTTCAAAGATTCGAATCATATCATAAGGTAAGTATTATCTCACAATTTCAAGTATCACCTGATACAATAGAACGCCTGTTTTGAAAGTTTAGCTAAAAGAGAGCCATAGAACTCTTGGACGATAAGAAGAAGTTAGTTCGAGAATAACAACCAATTTCTGAATACCACTTGAACCACTATAACCTCAAAGTGGGAGCAGAATGGATCAAAATTTAATTGATATTATAGTTTATTCTAGATCAAAGATCGAGCCAAATAATGAGTATTTCACTACTGAAGACTCTATAATCCACGAAATATTTTGAATCGTTTCCATTGAATGGATATGATAATGAAGAGATACAATTATTATTGTATCAACTATTGGTTTGGGTCAGTAACCCGAAACATATGTTTGTAGATTAACAAAATTTTTATGAAATTTAGCCAAGGGTTTTGAATCATATATTACTCTCTGTACAGAATATTTCAATAGAAAAATCTTTCAAAGCATACATTGAGTAGATATAACTATGAGTGTAACTGCTCCGAAGTTACTCCTGCCCAAAGATGAGTTGGTAGAATCAGTGAAGATGTTGGTGTATCAATCAATTCATTGTACAAAAAAGACTTGCACTCTTTGGGATCAGATGTTCCCGTGTATATGCGCGACCACGTACGAACAGTAGTAGTGAAAGAACGCCTTTGACAAACGCAACGTTAATTAACTTTATTTTCGCAGTTTGTTTATTTTTTGTCTCTATGAACTTTGTATTGACCCGCGCCGAATGTGGATTAGAATATTGGATTATTAATCTCCTTAGAAGTGTAGTGTTTGTGGCCATTTTCAAGGACGAGCTGTTTGAGGAAATAGCCCCCTACGAGAGTACTCTCCCACGACCGACTGCTTAACCCATTGGGTAAGTAGATTTAGTGCAGTCAAAATTGTCTCAAATAAAAATCATATATTTTTTACGCCCTATTGAAATTACAGTCCACTTTTCTCTCATCTGTAGAGCTTACCTCAACAGAAGATAAGATACGAATTGATTAGTATTGATGCACTAGGAGATATTTCGGAACTACGATTAATTTGTCTGCTCATAGAAAGCATTGAAAACGTTCCTCAAATATTTATATGAAAATCAACGCGGCAATATGACTAAAATTCTATAATATTTCTTGGATCATTGTTTCGTCTTTCGAAAGCTACTGCTGGACAGAAGTGATACTACTCGATTCATTTTTGAGAAGTATATGAAAATCTTCCTAAATACATATAACTGAAAAAATAAATATTATCTGTGTTTCTTGGACTTTCGTACTTTTATATAGACATCTAATATTCACGTATATACAGTCATAGCCTACCTGTATTTTGCATACTAAACTCAACTTGAAGCAACCAATTTTCTACACTCCCCACAGGATACAATGTGGGATCCAAGTCTACGCCCTCACCTTCTGCAGAGAACATTCGTGTTATCTTCAAGTCAGGCTCGAATTGTAGCTAGAAAAAAACAAAGTTGTTATGAAATTGAATCTTATTTTCTCAAAGCTTACAGTAGCAATATTCTCGAAGCATTTTCGCAAGTGGGGTTGTACAGCTAGTGGATTCCTGGCTTGCGACAATATCTCCAAGAGTTCATCATCGCTGAGGAAGTACAGTCTCGGGAACACCATTCGTTTAGTCTCTAGGTATTCGGTTAGTCCTTTCTGTACGACTTCGAGAATATGATTGCAATCTTTCAGACTCTCGAGCAGTTTACGGTCAGCGCAATATTCAATAATCTGAAATCAAGACATTTATTCGTATGTACTGAATCTTAGGGAATGCTAATACATTCGGATGATCGAAAGCCGATCGCATAATTCGCCTCCAAGTCCTTTCCATTGATTTATACTTTTTACTCTCCAGAGGAAGTTGACTGGTTATATCTTCGCTTGTGAATATGGGTTCCAAATACATCCATTGCCTAAAAAATAAGAAAATCTCCTGTTATTACTAATTCAGATTTGAATCAAATAAAAATATGAAATTTCCTTTTGAAGTATATATTTGTTAAAATAATAACCAAGTATAAATATGATGTCTCAAGGAAATTAAACAACAAAATACATTTCAAAATGCCTTCATTGAGGCATAAGTGTATAGATCTTGTGCAATAATGCATGCATCATATTTCGAAGGGAATTGTAGAAATAATCACAAGATTTATTGAAGAATGTCAATTCTTCGATAAAATGAGTTTCCTTGTGTCAACTCGCATGTCTTCATTAATATCCACCTCAAAACTAAGATCATCAATTTTTTTAAAGAATATTTGCAATATTCGTAAGAAAATGCTGTATATTACCTACAGAATTCATCATCATATATTATTAAATAATTCAAAGCACTCAACTAAATTCCAGAAAACTGTTCAATTCAATTTGAGATACATTTCGAGCTACTTATTCTTTTTGAATATTTGATACAGCTAGATTAAAACAAGTAGACATTTATTATTCAAATCAAGTTTATAATTTGAGAGAAGATGAAATCCCTTGTTTAACTGAATACGTTTCTGCCTTGATTCCAATAGATTCCATTAGTTCATTGATCAATTGAATCAATTGATATCATTATTAAATATAATGATATCAATTGAAATAATAATAATAATCAAATAATTAAATGTCATTATGTTTCCAGTAATGTACAGACAAGTAATTTGAATTATATTATAATTGTTTTCATTAAAATTCCACCAAGTGATGTTTGAGAGGTCGATTGACATTATTATTCATCAAATTTGTTGAGAAAAGAGTACATATAAACTATCAGTTCTCGATATCATCACATCATGAACAAAATCAAATCCAAAACTGGAATCAACAATCGTTATAAATTAACGTTTCATATTCTGAATTAATTAATATCCTAAACTCGATATTTTTCCCTTATAGCAGTTTCAACCGAATCGCCATATGATGTTAACGTGGCCACAAAACTCAAAGCAACATTTCAGCTTCGAATTGTATCGAAAAAATGCGTCCAATTAAGTTAACAATTAAGAGTACAAGAAGAGATTTCAATACCTGAACTGTATGACGGTGTGTAGCATTGTTGCCATCATTGGTTTATGCCTCATTGTTACTTTTAAGCTGCAAGGATCATCAAATCGCGTAACATGTACAACTATCGCTCTTTCTATAGGCCTACGGCGTATTCAAAACATATTTGGAGTATAATAGAGAACTCAACATTTCCTTTTAGATTGGAAAGAATGATCGAAATGAAATACATGTATAGTCATTATTTTAGAATTTAAGATGAACTCAATTCTGAACCCAAATACACAGCAATGGATATCACACCACCAATTTTGATTCCGAGCAGCTCACTCCAATATACAGCAAACCCATAGAATTATTCACATAGTAAACCAAGCACTGGACCAGAAAAAATACTGTACTTCCGCATTTCTTGACGTGAGTCAAGCCTTCGATAAGGTGTGGACCAAGGGTTACTATATAAAATTAAAAAATTTCTTTCTGTAACATATTTCAAACATTCAAAATCCTATCGGGATAACAGAAGATTTCAAGTGAGAGTAAACGATAAAACAACCGTAAATTATCCGATATCATCTGGAGTACCACAAGGAAGTGTTCTGGGCCCCGTTCTGTATCTGTTATACACAGCAGACTCACCTTCAAATCCACGTACGGCAATGGGTACATTTGCAGACGACACTGCTATTTTAGCTAGCGATGAGGACACAGTAGAAGCTTCTCACTTGTTACAGAACCATTTAGATCAAATACAAACATGGTTGCAGAAACGGGGAATCAAGATGAATGGACTAAATCCTTACACGTCAATTCCACTCTACGAAACGGGAATGTCCCCCAGTCTATATAAATCAAGTTTAAATGCCAGCATCTCATACAGGTAAATACCTGGGAGTGCACATGGATACTAAATTAACATGGAAAGAGCATGTTACTAAGAAGCTGCAGCAAATGGACCTAAAAGTCAAGGAACTGCACTGGCTAATTGGTAGAAAATCAAAACTAACGCTGAAGAATAAACTCCTCATCAATAAAGCCATCATCAAGCCAATCTGGACATATGGAATCGAGCTCTGGGTATGCACCAGCAAGTCAAACATGTCAATAATTCAAAGAAGCCAGTCCAAAATCCTAAGAATGGTAACAAATGCACCGTGGTATGTTTCTGAATCAAACACTGCACGAAGACCTGAAAGTGCATACGTGAGGGACGTCATCAAGGAAAGAAGTGAGAACGTCACACAAGGATGGAAGGCCATATGAATGCTTTACTTCAGCCGCTGACTGAGGTGCAAATAATTCGCCGACTCAAAAGAAAATGGCCAGCAGATCTCAAGGAGAATTGAAGCGGAACTGTCTCTGGACAGGACTGCAATCATGACATTTAAAGCCAGCAAATAAGCTTATAGAACATATGTATTCTGATTGCTTGTGTTTAATATTATAATAAAAAAGATGTATTATCAAGCATACAGCAAATCATTAACTAACTTAACATATTATTTACTAGATGTCCGCTTCAGTATTACATTTCGCTATAATGATCGAACCATAGAACCAAAGGAAAATACAATTTATAGTTCACACGTTCTTGGTTGGTGGCATATGGTGGCAAATCTAGCATGTATAAGATTTTAGGGAAGTAATCTACATCACGTATGACTCGAATATGCCGGAAGTACTATAGAAACTATTCATGTATGGTATGGTTGCAAGATGACGGGAAACCCCAGTGACATGACGTTCCTTGTAGATAAATTTGATGTTGTATTTTGTTAGTTAGTCAATTCGACAATTAACCGAAACGTCAACGTCACGTCAATATACTCTCTTCAATGTATTTTAAATGAGGATGTTTGGTATGGTGACGTTTTTTTGACGTTGCATGTATGTGGAATCGTAATAGTAGTAATTCTGCTGTCGAATTAAAGAGATAAACAATCATTATAAAAGCAAAAACACTTCATGCATATAGAGGAGACAAGAGACAAGACAAGAGGAGATCGTTTTGTTTCTTATTTCTGATTACCTTTAGGCAATTTCACACAAATTTCTGATATAAACGAAAAATATATTAAAATTCTACAAAATGAAATTTGGCATGAACGTAATATGTTCTCCCTCTCTCGACAATTGAGGTGTTATTTTTCAAAATGTACGAATCGAATAATTGCTGTAAACATTCTAATATATACGGAATGCTTACTTTTGTACGTCCATCCATTCTTCTATAACCTCTGCCGTTATCTTTAAGGACTCTTCCCACGAGTCGATCTGCTTCTCGAAAGGACCTTTAAAAGGACTGAAGGAAAGCTGTTGCGTAAGCACAATGTGATCATCCAGCATTTGCTGCTGATCATCCGATACTTTCATAATGTATGTACCTGTAATCAGTGAGATATTTATATAACAACTGCCTAATAGCACGGTTTCATATTCTAGATTGGAAAGAGTAGTTTGCAAATCTATCAAAAGATTTTCAAATTACCGAATACTCAAAACGATCAAAAACTCAAAAAGACTGCGTCCCTGTGTTATGCTCAGGGCGTTCGAAAGTTGGTGACGTGTGTTGAAAGTGTGCAATGAAAGAAAAATATTCTAGGCGTGAAATACTGAACAGAATTCATTTTCAAAGTTCACAAAACGTTGAACTTGTGAAGGAAAATTATATTTACGGTATTTGACATCGAAGCGCCAACTTTATTATGTCTAGTTCGAAATGAAAAAAAGGGGAATTATACGAGACGTTAGAAACGGCGCGACAAAAATGACATCCCAGACGTAGAGATTAAATACATTGACTTCAAAGGGTTTTATTCTTCAAATCAGCAACGTTGAAAATACTGAGAATATTTGGTCTTGTAAAACCTGTGAATGGGCCCTTCGGAAGCGGCTGTGAACTGTAGATTCTTTTATCTATGTATACTGAAAAATTCACAGTACAGGAAGCTTGTAGAGTTCAAATGATCACAGTAAATGAAACTTCTTATGCATATATCAAATTTCAAAATATTGGATTGAATAAACCAACAAATTAGTCGAAAATTCAAACTGATGATTTCCATCATTGCTAATTCATTTCGACTGAAGTTATTTATGATACTTCCTTTGAGGCACGAAGTAAATTGAAGCGACAAACATGAAAAGCAAACCAACCGTTTTTCGTCTACTCAAGGTTTATTCTGAAAGGATGTTTTCATTTTCACCTCGGGACACAAAGTTTAACTGGAAATCGGCGTTATTTCGATTTCTATTTTTGATGTCGGAATTCCGACTACGTAGTTTTCATCACTCTGGGAATACGAGATTGTTTGATTAGGTAAATGTCAAACATCATCAAACGGATGTAGGACAAACTAATAAACCCACCCGTGTTTTTGTATAACGTCAACTCCAAATTATTTGATTCCCATTCCGTTTTCATTTTTTGCAAGCTTGTTTCTACTGCGTATTCTTTGGTAGCCTCTTCTGATATCGAATTTATCAAATCAGCGTATTCCATAATACCCAAATCCACGAAATTCTGATAGGTTGTAGCTGGTCCTATTTCCAACTCTATTCCTGGAAAAAAAAGGAAAAATTTTTCAACATCTAGCAGGTAATCGTGTTTCAGGTTTTTATTATCCTTCAAACCAAAAGTTTTCTAATATTACTTTCAATAGATTCAACAAGCATACAAATACACTTCTTTGTTGAATAATATGATAACTGTTGAAGTATAGTTTGATTATTAGTTCTTAAAAGCGAATCGTTCTTAGAAGAAAAAGTTCAAAATATTGTATGCGTATCTAAAAGTTGACTAATATGATCGGGCTTTGTGATGACCATTTCAATAAAAATTTTATTATAAGGCCAAAACTGTAATGATTAAATATAAACTTTCTACTAGGTAAACTGAAAAACGAATTGCTTTATTGCTCTTATTTTCCTTCAGAGTTGAAAATTGGAATGATATAGAATTTTTCTTCGATGTTCTGAAGCGGTGAAAATTTCTTATAAAATTGTAACAAAGCTACTGGTTGTAACAGAATATCAACAGGAGAAAATATAAATTAGTGGATAAAAATCGAACAGAGTAATGAAATTTGTTCATTAGTTACTCAAAAGAAATTGCACATTCTGTGAACACCAGATGTCGTCATCTTCCTCTCGTAGTTCCCCAGGCTAAAAAAAAATCAATATGCCAACGATTCTTTGAGTTTGATGCTCAACAAATGTTCAATGAATTGACGAATTATGTCTTCAAAAGAGATAGTTAATATAGTAACAGTTGATGTCAGACTAGGAGGCCTACTGTGATAATTTTATCGACTAGATTATCAAAGATATTTGGATCTATTAGATAAAATTTAATGGGTCAGTACCAAAATCTATAGTACTCAAAAAGCTTTAACCGCATAACCACTTTTGAGAGAAATTTTCAAAGGTTCTTTGAGTCTTTGTGCATATGTAAGTAAAAAATTGTTACATGTACCTACTATTAAGCCTATTACCAACTCTTTCAAAATTATTTGAGAGACTACTATCGAACAGGATGGAGAGTTCAGGTATCCTAAAAGGTTTGATTCCGAATAATCAATTTGGGTTTAGACAGTCACTTCACAATACACGAATGTCATCGTGTTATAAATGAAATAACAGAAAGGATAGAAAACAAAAAAACATGCTCGTCTGTATTCGTTGATGTTGAACAAGCATTTGATAAAGTGTGGCATCTTGAACTGTTATACAAAACCAAGAAGCATACCATAACACATATCAGCTATTTCTTTTCTTGAAATCCTACCTAAACGATATATATTTTCTAGTAAAAGTGGAAAACTCACTATCTGATTATCACGTTATTCAAGCTGGTGTGCAGCAGGGAAGTGTACTAGGCCCCATTCTGTACCGTATATTCACTTCAGACATTCCACAAACTGATCACATTCTTTTAGCCACCTTTGCAAATGACACAGCAATAATGGCGTCAGATACTGATCAAACTACAGCATTGGACAAACTACAACATCACCTCAACTAATTGCAGAATAGGCTGGTAAAGTGGAAGACCTGTCCTCTAGTAACACTCAACGATCTTCCCATTCCTTCAAAATCAGAAGGTAAATATCTAGGGCTTCACATGGAAGGAAAATTGACTTGAAAAGCCCACATCCAGGCTAAAAAACAGCAATTAAACCTCATGGTCAAACAAATGTATTGGCTGCTGAATAGGAAATCCACCCTCACTCTGGAAAATGAGTTACTGATATATAAATCCATAATGAGACCAATTTGGGACTGTAGTAAGCCATTAAACACCAAAATCCTCCAGACATTCCAATCAAAAACATTAAGAATGATAGCTAACGCCCCATGGTATGTCAATAAATCAGACAATCCACAATGATATAAATATTTCTTATACAAACAACGTTATCAAATTATATGTTACCAAATATAAGATTCGCACCAATGATCACGACAACCCACTCATCGATGGACTTTTCAGCAACATATCCACAAGAAGACTCAAGAGGACATGGCAAGAAAACCTACTCACATAAAATAATCAGTTATCTATCACTGGATGGAAACTGAGTCAAATTAAATTTCGCTTAAAATATTTACTTATTACTATTGATTGTAAATTAGCAACAAATAAATGATATTAAAAAAATGTACCTACTCGTATTATAAATACTCCACAATCTACTGCAGGTCACAGAGATTTTGTTATGTGTAAATTAGAGGAATAATGTGTAGATGAATGATCAGGCTGATACTTGGAAAAAATTAATATCCATAATGAAACAGTATTTAGAATTTTCTCATATATTAACAACAATATGCATGACGCATTTCGAAGTACTACTTTTTCATCAAAATACTGAATTAACAACCCGAAATTCTAAATATACTTTCATCATTAATGTAGGTACTTTCAAATGTTAAACCAAAGAGAATAATAGTATCAGTTGATTAATTCTGTTGATTGGTCAATTATTCGTCAAATGAATATCTGCGACTTGGCTTTTGAAGTAATGTATACCAAACTTAATAACATCTTTGACACTTGTGTGCTATTACATTTTTCTAAATATCACCGTTATCCTTCTTGGTTCACACACGACATAATATCTAACATACAATTGAAGAATCGTATGAGTTTGAAAATCAAACGAGATATAGAAGCTTCTTATACAAACTATATTTAATGCATAGAGGACAGAATTTGTGATGGTCCAAATAGCTTCTGATCTTTTGTGCAAACAAAGAAATCTAAATCCCGTATTCCTGGTATTATGAAATACGGAACTGTTGAACTAAATAATTATCAAAGCATTGTTGACGGATTTGTCGACAAGCATTATTGACTGAAGTGTCTTCACTACCTCCAACGTACAATTCTCTCCTGAAAACTATGATAATCTTCCAAGAAGAGAAATTCCATTGATATTCCTGTTATATCCAGGATGAATCAGAGCATCAAGGAAACTCAAAAATAAATTTACATCTGGTGTGGATCATTTCCTAGTTTTTTGGTTAAGGACTATATTTATTCTTTCGCTGAACCTTTATCCATAATTTTTGATATTACACATTACATTATGAGTATGATATTACATTACATACAAAGATTTTGAAAGATACAAAAATATGTACAGTTTTGGAATGCGGGGATGCTGCTCTCGTAACTAACTATAGACTCATAGCAATTTTGTGCAATATTGCTAAAATATTTTAAAGTATTTTATATGACTCTATATACCGTTCAGTTCGCACACTTGTCCCACCACACCAGCTGGGTTTATGAAGAATCGATCAACTGTTACTTATTTGGCATGCATTACTCATTCCTTGCCAGAAACATCAAATGACCGTGGCCAGATGGATGTTATTTACACAGATATCCAGAAGGTTTTCGACCAGATTGATCATAGAATTACTGTTGTCAAAATTGAAGGCTATAGGTTTTTCATCCCAGTTGTTAAATTTGATGCAGTCATATTTTTCGGATCGTTTCCAATATGTTGAACATGGTGGTAATGAATCTCCACTCTATTCTGCTACGTCTGGTCTGCCACAGGGGTCCAACTTGGGAATATTTTTTTCCTTATTATATATATATATATATATATATATATATATATATATATATTTATATCAATGATCTTTCTTCGCAACTTAACTGCATGCATCTGCTTTCTGCAGATGATTTAAAATTATTTGCTGCTATTAACGATCGGCCTAATTGTGTCAGATTACAGTCTTCCCTTGTCGCTGTTAAATTGTGGTGTAAGAGCAATGGGCTGAAACTGAATATCCGTAAATGTAAAGTTCTATCATTTTCTCGAAAATTGACTCCAATCCATACTTTTCCGTACTTTTCGACTATAAGCTGTTCTTCTTTGAAAATATAATTTGTATTACGGTTTCTGCTTTTAGGATACTGGGTTATTTGGTCAGAAGTTGGGGCAGCTTTGTTGATCTTGGCACAATGAAAACGCTGTACTACTCCTTTATTCGCATTAAACTGGAATATGCGTCTACAATTTGGTCTCGTGTGTACATTAATTCTAATGTTGACTTGGAGGCAGTTCAAAGGAAATGTTTGAAGTATATGTACTTCAGATGTTACGGGCAATATCCTTTTAGAGGCTTCCACCATTCCATCCTAACCGATAGTCTGGAAATTGAGTTATAGCAGTTGAGGCGTGAACGGTTCGGCCTAACGTTTCTCTTCAAAATTTTGCACAATTCGATTGACACGCCATTTCTTCTCAGCAAAATAAATATTCGCGTACCAAGGCCTGGTCTGAGGCGTAATGATACATTTTATGTCACTTACAGCAGATCCCATGTTATGTCACGTTCTCCTATCAACTGTATATGTAATCTTTATGATGGGTGTTTTATTATTTTGTATCGGCTATCGGTTATCTTGGCATGCTACTTAGAACAGCGCAATGGGATGTCGTGATATTTTCATGAACTTCTGTTGTCTACATATGACTTAGTTATGAATAATATTTTAATATTACTATATAGTGCTATTGCAATCGATTCAAATTTTATTTTTATTCATCAAATATATTTCGTGGTCAACTTCTGCTGACCATATGTAACTTTGTAATAGACAATATTTTGTTGTTAATTTGTTCCATCTGGTAATGCTTCAATACTTTTTCAATTTATTTTAATTTAATTTTATCGTTGTATATATTCGCTCATATTCTCTTTTTTTAAATATTTAATAGTGTTGGCGTTTACTTGATGTAAATCCATTATAATTGAATATAAACTTAAATTCAAACACTTGAACTTTTGATTTACATTTTATTGACTACATAGCATGACGCGTTTTATTCTGTAAGAATCTGAAGAAGTCGTTTGTAACGACGAAACGCGTCATGCTATGTAGTCAATAAAGTGTAAATCATAAGTTCAAGTGTTTGAATTTAAGTTTATATTCAATTCTCTTTTTTTGTTTTTATTCTCGTTAATTTTTTCTTACTTATTATTATTTGTGTACAATTTGTTATTTTTTCTATGTAATTGGATGTATATCTGTTGGGAATAAATGTTTTATTATTATTATTATAGTAGGATGAAAACCATTGGTGAAGGTTGAGAATATAATAAGAATGAAAGTAAAACAATTCACGGGATAATTGAGGTGGGGAAGTGAAAGAAAATGAATTTTTACCTGATACGACGATATATCGAATGAAACGATCATTTCAACGAATAAAAAAATGATACAGTAGTGTAAAAATGTGAACAAATTCAGCAACAACAATATTAAAGTTTTCTCTGAAAGAAGTAAACAAATTTTCCGAAATTTCTTTTTAAAAAACCGTTGTTTTAAGTATTTTAGAATCGAAGGAATGAGCAATCGCAGATTTCATATCTTGAAATATTATTACCACCCCAAATTTCAGTAGCGAAAGTTAAAAATTTCATGAAAGGGGTACATACAATACTAAAATGTTGGGAACAATGAAACATCCACTTTGTTCCACTATATCTTGAACTTGAATATACCTGATAATTCGGAGAATTTCTCTAGATGTCTCGGTCTCATTCCTGGATTCTTCAAACTCAGAATAAGCGGTATGTGCGGTCTGAACTGGTCGATTTCCTCCCTGATATTTTGAGCAACTTGTTGCACCGCCGGAATGTCGGCGAACGTCCGGGTCAATTTGATCATTGCTTTCTGCATTTCGTTACACGTCCGTTCAATAGACTCGCCATCAATGAACATCAAGGGATTATTCATCCACATCTCGTAAGATCGGCCCCAGTCTGAAAAACATTGTTTCAAATAAAATTAAATCAAACACAGGTAGAATTAAAACAAAAATATCTGCCGTTTGCAAGTGTTTCGGGCTTTTGGGTCTCTTCCGAATGGTGTAGCTCACATTTGAAATGTACGAACTTGAAGATGAAAATATAAACGAAAAACTCACAAAAACTTAATTTTTATGAGTATTCGTTAATGTTTTTGTCTACAAGTTCGAACATTTAGGACTTGAACTATGCCCTTTCGAAGTTTTAGATTGCCACAACAAAATAATTGATAATTGAAAAATAGGCATGCTGGTGGAATTAATGATATTTTAGATGAACATTGAAATACTATAGTTACCATATAATTATCAAAAAGAAATAAAGTGGTATTCGTTACAACGTTTTCCAACTAACGGTCATCATCAGGAGCTGACTTCAATTGAACATGATCGTTTGAAAATTATCGATATTCGAAATTTCATACATTTATATTTATTCCTTATTATTTCAGATACAGGATGGAAACTGGAGAATTATCAGATCTTACGCCCTTAGATTTTTTTGTTGAGGTTATCTCGAAAAGAAAGTTTGTTTTCGAAAAATGTAACCAACTAGACTTGCAGTCCACCAATAAAATAGGTACAGGAATACGGAATATTTCTCCTCACAATTCACATTTTTCGTTCAAAGTTTGAAATGAGTTGTTTTGAAGAAGATGGATAACATTTTGGGCGTTCATTTCGATGTATCAAAGTCCATTATGTCTTTTGAGGAAGATTATTGAACGAGTTCGAAACTGCATGTTACTCGTACATAATTCAAAATAGACCTCTCGATATCAGTTCATTGAGATCATGTCGATAAGGAAAAATTTTGAAAATATAAAAATATTCAGAATGTTTCATTAAGAATAAAGAAAATAGACTCTGCTAGACTTGCGTGAATCGTTCTGTATATTTACATTTAAACTTCAAAAAATCGCATTCCATTTTGAAAATTAACGTGTCCCAGAGTTTTTCATACATTTCTCAAAAGAATAACGCAAACTGTATAATTATTACGGAGTGTTGGTCTCCGTAGCTTTGCCGGTAGAACGCCCGACTATTGTGCGGTAGAACTCGGGTTCGAGCCCCGCTGAAGGCATGAGTGTTTGTGTTTGTCTATGATTTAAGAAATTTGAATAATGATATATGCTGGGTAATGTACATTGATTTATTACAAGCCCATTGGCCGTTCGGAACCGGCGTAAAAGTGTAAGTCCACTGAGTTGAAAAAAAAAATTATTACGGACTATTTTAGGTTACATATTAGGTATTACATCAATTCTAATACGACTCGTCTATAAATACTATTCCTGGTTTCGAAAATGAAATATTCACCTGATGCTGTAACCCACAATGTTTTGTAAGGTTCGAATTCTTTTATCAATTTATTCAAGTCCTCGAATGGAACTACCGGTTGACCGAAGAGTTTTTGACGTGAATTCAACAGAAGTCCAGTCTCTTGGGCCTCTTTCATGGTCTTCCAAACTCGTCGCATGTCAACGGCGATTTCATGTATCTGTAAATACACAACAGGTATGTTGAATATTTTTCAAATACTATTGATTTATTTCAAAATATTTGCACAATTATTCACAATAATGGTATTTAAATAAATACCCTTATTGTGAAAAAATATGTTACATATCTTGCGCAAAATATTCATAATTCAAAAACACAAAAATTACATGAACATCATACTGGCTATCATCTATCATAAATGCTTTTATGAAAAAAAAAATAATTTCAGGAAGTCATGAACATTAAAGTAAACATGAATAAAAATGATTAGAAATTGTAAACTGATATGTTAACAAAATCGAATACCGTAAATAATAACACAGATATTGAAAATTTATCTTCAATTAATCATCCAGTTTTCAATCTATGACGATAGAAAATAAAATCATCATAGATTTAAAAATTTCTACTCAGAATGAAAATCGAAATAAGAAATCAATTTTCAAATCCGTACAAAGCAAAATCGCTGAAAATATATTATTGTCCTTCATTTATATTCTGTTTTCAACGAAAAATCGAAATCCTTTCAAAACGACAAAATAATATTTCGAAAAATTCGCAACAAAATTTCGCAAAATTCTTAATGTTTCCTATGTTCTCCTATGTAAACAAATACATAGTGCAGATAAATTCAATGGACGATGAATCAACTCTATAGTAGTTCATATTTAAATGAGAGGAAATGAGAAATACTTGTCAGTCAATGATTTTTAGACAAGTATTTCTTATACCTCTCATTTACATAGTGAGAGTTACCAAAATTAATTCCAACTGATGATTCAAACACGCAGTACCAGTAGGCTAAAATTCAAATTCGTAAAATATTCAAAATTTTCTCGGCAGTTTCGCTATAAGAACTAACATTATTTTCTGTTATGTTGACAGAGATGTATCTCCATAGATGATACCTATTGGCTGCATTTTGCATTGTAGAATATTATTTCAAATAACTTCTAAAGGAATTCATTCAAATTTACCCTTGCGAAATCTCTAAGCGTTTGGAGTTGCACAACTTGCACTGTAAGCCCCTCTATTTTCTCCTGTAGAGCAAATTCATCCGCCATCTGTATTTTGAAATATTTGTCTTCTTCCTCCTTTAGGAAGTTTTCAACCTCAACCAATATCTTCGACATTTTGTATGGCCAGCCAATTGCCATCCATTTGTTATCGAAGTCCTCCTGTGGCAGAGCGTACCAAAAATATTCCAGCACTTCGTATTCCTGTAATTGATTCAAATAGGAATACTTGTTTTTTGAAGATGAATATTGATATTACCATGACATAACGCCTTATAGTTTCCTCCAAGCCTTTTACCGTTATTGGAACTGTTTCCATCCAATCTCTGATTTCAAATATGGCTTCTATTGAATCGGGTTTCTCGCGCAACTTTAACAGGATATTCGAGAAGTTATCCAATACCTTAAAAAGTTGAACAGAGGTAAATGAATATGGTGTTGTGCAAAATAGTTTTGATACTGAATATACGAGAATTTGAATTTGACATTTTATTTCAGAGAAAAGGTTATTATCTGCTTCCTGCAAAAGCGATTTGAACTCAATCATTTATGATTGAAAATGTTTTTCTCTGAAGTCTTTCACTTGATTTTGACAACAAGTCACGGGGTGAATGCAATGAACATTCATTGAAAATTCATAAGATTCATATCAACATTATTTAAGGAAACAAACAACGAAATATTAGCGGATGATTCCCCTCGAACATTTTTTGAGTTCACAAGTAGTAACGTTTGAATATAGAAATCGTTACTACACTCTTATTCAGGATGCTTATAGTTTAATGAATTATTGATAGTAGTTGATAATTTATGATCAATTAATAAGATATTAAGCGAAAAATATTTTATCAACCTAAATTTTTTAATTTAGCTGAAAGATTGTATTAAATATATCATCTATAATGCCGATAAATTATCAGGTGAAAATAAATTTCATATTGACCGATATTTCGATACATTCGTGCTTAACAAGTCGAGAAGGCCATTTCTCACCTCTTCTACGAGAGTTTTCATCCTCAATGCGAATGAATCCAATAACCTGTTGATGATATCCTGCCTTTTGTTCAGCAGGAAATTCTTCAAGCCATCCACGCTAACTACAAAAGGGCCTATACTTATTGTACTCGGAATAGTCATTTCCAAGTTATTTTTCTGCCTGTATTGATGTGCAATTTCTTCTTTATATTCCGCCGCTGTATGGTTGGCAGCTTTGAAATTACTGCAAACAATAAGATGAATAAATTTCTTCTTCAAAACTTCCAGAAAAAAAATCGGAAAAGGAATCCTTATTATTTTTGATGGACTGAATAAACTCAACCAATTACCTGAAGATATAACAAAGAACAGTGATAATTATAGAACTTCTGAAGATAAATTGAAAATGTATGTTATAGCTGGTTCTGGTAGATATGTAGAATTTCTAATCTCTCTGCACTGAATATTGTTAAATAGCTTTGCTAAATGAATATTATTATTATCTGATTTCAAGCCTCACGCCATTCACGCGGTCTCACAGAGAACTTTTTCATCTCAGATATTATATATCAAGGAGGAATTAACCTCTGTGGTGACCTTTCTAAATAATCAGACCCATGGCGACGTTCCCTATGGCGGCATCTTCACTGAGGCGATCTTCACTTCGCGACGTTCGTGGTGTTGATTTTCGTTATTTCCTAGAATCTTCCTAACAGTTTTTGACTGTGACAAGTAGCATCTATTTTGTAGTTCCTCACAGAGATGTTCGTCGAGAACTTGATTCTCTGATTTTTAACAGGAGATCTTTGGGATTATAACAGTAGACTCTAGCATGACTGGAACTGTTTTGACGAGATTCACGTTGCACTATCTGCACTCGCACTTCAAGTTACTAACGAGTTGGAATAACCTGGTCTCGAACAGCCAGGACTGTGCCTTCAGTTTCAGGAAATTATTAACCCTATTTAATTATTATTGTTATTCATACAGCATTGGGTGAAACTGAGTGTTAATTTTTCCGCAAGAGCACGATCTGCATCTATTCAACTTCCAAATCAGGTACTCACCTAACGTACAAGGCTGCGTCTTGGTTGTACAGCTCCAGATAAGCGAAGTACCGGTTGGCATAAGCTTTTAATGGTATTAACGCCATTCTATAAGCCGTCAAAAATCTTTCCCTAACAGAACAAACTTCTTCAGATAGCAGTCCGACGGAAGACAAACAAAGATCTTCAGGAAATCGAAGATTTGATAAAAGAAATGGATGTACTTGTTTGATAGAATGAGTTTGTCTCAATCCCTGATCGTACAGTTTCAGTAATGTTTTCTGAAATCAAAAGAACATTCAATAATCGAATTATTCCAAAAATTTCCCATTATATCTAATATAACCTTATAGAATAACATAATATCATAAGTAAAAATGATGATATTATAAATGGAAATCCTTTTTATTCTTTCATATTGTGATACTGAATGAGCCACAGTATTGACATAAAAGATATTATCATCAACAATAATATAAGACGTAATATATAGTAACACTTTCATATTTACCGATGATCCTTGTTATGCCAGAGAATTCGAATTATATTTGCCTACATCTAAAATAAGAAAGAGAAACATTTTTTTCCCATACATATTGACTACAGAAAAATAGACACAGTAGCATAAAATGAAATTTATTCATTATTTGCAATTTAATATGGGATTATGTTAATTTCTGGATTACGTATTAAGTTATCTCATGTCTTTTTGCGATGTTCTTCCATGATTAACCAAACGTAATAAGAGCAAAATTGCATTTATTCATTTCGGAAGAGAAAAAGGAAAAATGAAAAAACATCAGAAAAATAAATGCATTCATTTACATAAAAATTTTCAATTATTTATATTTTTATATGTCCATCTTTAAAATGGATTTGAATGCTCAAAAGACGTGAATAATCAAACCATCGAATAATTTTCCATATTCCACCGCTTTTGTACTCAAAGGGATTAGACCAAAAGAGTAGAGAGTATTTCTCTGAGTGATGTGTCCAGAATAATATCAAAGCTTTTCTCTTCCCTTTCTGACGTGCAGGCCATTCGTCTTCATCCTTTCCAGATAAAATGTTTCAGGTACATCTCAGAGAATATACTTCAAAATTCAGAAAGACGTGATACAAGTAATATGTCACATAAATAACTCGTTTTGCTTTTATCAGAAATAGATTAGAATGAATCAGGAATGCATCCTGATTCAGCCGGAAATACATCCGGAAACATACTGCAGATTTTATATATGCACGAGTTTGAAAATATAAATTGTTATCAACTCTTATGGAAAATGAAAATGAAACAGAAGCATGGATCAAATCGGAGAAATAAAATTAAAATCATCTTGTAAACGCATTGATAAAAAGTGTTTTTCTCGCCTGACCTAGTCTATACTACCGCAACTTCTATAGGTTCATTGCGAATTTATACCTTCATCGTATTGAAATTTCTCACCTAATAATCTGATAACTGAATGATATCAAAATACTAGCTGTCCTGGCGAACGATCATTTATTTTTCTCTGAATATTTTTTCAAACATCCGGAAAAACATGTTCTACTATTTGTGCTACACTATCTTGTTTTTAATATTTATCCCGTGTGGAGCCAGGACTTACTCACTTGACTTACATGTTTGATGTATTGAAAGTGATTAACCTGTCCGTTCTATAGGTGAACGGCATTTTCCTAATTTCTAGCATGTACTTGTCCCATATATCTCATCATTAATTATGTGAGATATTTGCTAGATATAGTTCAAAAAATGTTAAGAATTTAGTCCATTCCCGAAACCAATGAATATATTGGCTCTGGTGACTGTACCAATAGCGTCAATTTGAATTGACCTTTCGCGCAAAAATTTGTCGCATCATTGGTAGTATTTTCTTCTCAATAACAATCAAACTTTGCCTTGAAATATTGACACCAACGTTCGTTGGTACAATACTAACGATTGGCTGTGAAATGTAATCTATTTCAACATTACAATTCAATGCAGGTCGATAGGAGTTAAACGCAATCTTTTCATATTGTTAATTTCGATTCCATCGATTCCGTTCAACTTCATCCCGAGGTTAGCTTTGCTCGTCAGTTTTACTTGCTCTTTTATTTTATATCTTTGACTTACTGCATTGCGAGTTCTGCGACTTAAGTTTGCACATCTAATAGCAATCATTTTTAAAAACGAAATTTCAACTGTAAATTAAAGAAAACTATGTATTCTTCTTCATATTCAAATATACCACGTGCTATGCTAGTAATGTGTATGTTATTCTATTCAAACTGACCAAAATATTATATTAAATTGAATTTTTTATATAAGTCGAAATATATCTCTGAAAACACAGAGATGTGGGATGAGATATTAATTTTTTTACATGTTTTTTTTGAGAATTAATAATTATTTCTCACTTGTAATATAAATTAAGTATTTTTAAATTTTTCAATTTTACACGCAATTTTTCAAATTTTTTCCCTGGCAATAACAAACACAACAAAAACAATAGTGAAATCGGTCCAGCCGTTGATTCTACATTCTAGTTAGAAAACGTTTATATAAGAAAAAGAAATGGGCTGTTTTTAGGGTTTTCTCGACAATTATTCGAATTTTTCTCGCCGTTAAAACCATCCGTTGAGACTTCAACGAAAATAAATTTCAAAAAAGAATTGGCAAAATTGGTCTAGTTGTTGAGTTATGCTCGAACATTTTGCGATTCATTTTTATATTATAGATGATATTATATTCTTAGATGTCAAATGAATTGGCCTAAAAGCAAACAATTATTTCTCAAAATAGTAGCTTTACCTTCAGAAATACTTTGAGAAAGCTTTTCGATCTGATTTATTTGAAATTCGATTAAAGCCTTTCATTCCCAATTCAGACATCGCTATTGGCGATGTATTATTCATTATGATTACCTCAAACTGTCCGGGTTCTGTGGAAAAATGGGGTCCATCCGAATCCATTCTCAAAATAAGTAAGAATAGGGACGACACGGGCGGTTTAAAACGGCTATTGATCAAATCCTCACCCCATTCGAAATCGTCAGTCACGTCCATGCAAGGAAGGCAGGGGGTTTCTAACATAGTAATCCAAATGTTTATGGAGTTCATGACCAACAACCTCAAGGTGTACTGAAAAAATTGATTATTACGAAAAATAGATATACTCAAAAACAGAGTGAAAAATATGTCGCTATCGATGCACACAAATTTCAATTTCAATTTAGTTCCATACCGATAAGAGCCATTAAAAAATGAGGGTTCTCAAAAATTTTCATCACGTTCAATTTATTTTCGGTATCAGAAAAAGAAAAGTCCTTGCGAATTACTTCATCGTGTCAACCAAATTACAGAAAACGGCTAATTTCGAAACTCACCTGCATCCTATGTTTGACAAGTTCCATAAACCTAGTCATTTTTGCAATTTCGTATACCTCGAATTTTTTTTCCTGCATATCAAACCATCCCTTGCCAACATCTCTAAGGCAGGCGCGAATGTTGAAAACAATCGAATCGATCCACGGTCCCCGCAAATGTTTTATCAGCTGAAATCGAATATATATATATATATATATATATATATATATATATATATATATATATATATATATATATATATATATACGTATATTACGTATATATATATATATATATATATATATATATATATATATATATATATATATATATATATATATATATATATATATATATATATATATATATATACCCTCAATTAAAATATTTCAATTAAAACTCCCAGGGAGCTTTCTACACAAATCTTGTCAACGAGAACGAACTTTCGAGAGTGAATATTAAGTGCGCTTCGAAAAATCATCGAACTTGTTGAATGACAATAAGATACAATTGTTTCGACATTATTATGATTCATCAGTCTTATTTAATCATCAATCAAGAATCGATGACTAAAAAAGCCCCCAGATACGAATGAGGAGAACATTAGTTCGTGAGATATTCACGAGAGCTCCCTCTATCGCAAAAAAGACTCATGGCAACACTAGTAAGAAGCGCAATTAATATTCACTCTCAAAAGTGATAGGTTCGTTCTCGTTCACAACATTTGTGTAGTCAGCTCCCCAGGAAAGAAAGTTTTCATGCCTTTCCGTTCATAACAATAAAAGAATTATTCTAAGAATTATATTTAATGCAGGCAAACTAAAATTAAGTAAAAGAAGAAACTTACGTTGAAAACCTACATTTTTTTTTTTATATATTGCCGTTTTATATATTTATATATTGCCGTTCTGACGATAGGCAATAACCTTGAAACTTATGTAAACGGCTGTTATATAAAAAAAAATGTGTAGGTTTTCAACGTAAGTTTCTTCTTTTATCTTTTCGTTCAGACCAAGCTTTCGTGATTTTATTGATCTCTTCATCAAGAGCACTTAAAACAATCTCAACATATCAACAAAAATTCTCATCTACTTGCAAGAAATGAAATTTCAATAGAAATTATTTTGTTAATTAACATGGACTTTTGACATCAACACAAATATAATAAATTCTATAAAATATATCAGAATTATATTGTACAAAGTTGTCTTTTTTTTTCAGTGCACCTGATGATGGGATTTAAAAAATCACGTATGCTTGTAGAAAGAACGGAAGAGAAAGAGTGAGATGTTTTACTGCTGCAATACCTGTAAATAATTGTCAAATATAGTACTTGACAATTTTCAACATGTTTAAGGTACTTTAATATCTGTCTGAGCTTTGAAAATTTGATTAAACATCGAAAAATGTTCACAAAGTAATTTGAGCGTTGAAGAAATAATTGAACGATAAAGCGAAGTGTATTTTATTCTATTTCAACACTACATCATATACTGTCTCCCTCTTACGTGGGTAAAGTTTTCTGTGGTTTCCTTTACCATCAAATGTCTGATGAATTGAAAATCGGACATTTGAAAAATATAATTTTTCTGTTTTTTTTTCATATTTGATAATGTGAAAATAAATTCTGTTTTTCTTTTTTTTTGTATCACATTATATTATAAAATACAGGGGTTGAAGAAGGTCGCGAGACCTTACAACTTCCCATTTGTAATTATTTATAAATCCAATGAAATGTAATATTACTTTAACTCAATAAACGTTTTTGATTTGATTTTGATTTGATTTGTACTGTCTCCCATCCAACTTTTCATCGTTTGCAACTTTTTTAATAGATTTCAGAAACACATGATTGATAAAGATGATTGCTTATTTGACCTAAATTTATGAATAAATCTCTAACAAAATAAACTGGAACAGAAACACGAAGATGATATTACAATGTTGAGCATAAAAACACAGAATATCAGGAATAATTCAGATTTAAATGAAAATAAATGAATGGAAAGAGAATATTTAATAGTGTTGGCGTTTACTTGATGTAAATCCATTATAATTGAATATAACTTAAATTCAAACACTTGAACTTATGATTTACACTTTATTGACTACATAGCATGGCGCGTTTCGTCGTTACAAACGTCTGTAGATTCTGTAAGCATCTGAAGAAGTCGTTTGTAACGACGAAACGCGTCATGCTATGTAGTCAATAAAGTGTAAATCATAAGTTCAAGTGTTTGAATTTAAGTTATATTCAATCGAATGGAAAGAGAATTTTACAGCTAGTAAATCAGAAATTCGTTTAAGTTTCAGTTGATAATGTTGATAACGTTATAACCGTTATCAAGTGAATACTGTGAAAATTATAATGTTATTAATAATTAGTAACACTCTCTTATAACTCTGTATTCCTTGTAATTGGTTAGATATGTTACTATGTGAAACGTCCTTCGAATTCGTATTCACTAAAGGTTAGATGAATGACAAGGAGGTTTCGCTTATCTCTTGGTGAAACATTATATAACAATAAACTAAAATTAACACACTTGGCTTAAGTTTCACTAAATATATTAAAAACTCTACATATGTTTCGGATGGTTTACCCATTATCAAGAGTATACAATGTTACTCAAGTAACTCAAGTGTGAGAAACATTGTATATTCTTGATAATGGGTTAACCACCCGAAACATATGTAGAGTTTTTGATATATTTAGTGAAACTTAAGCCAAGTGTGTTAATTTTAATTTATTGTTTCAAAAGGTTAGAATTCGTCATTTCATAAAAAATTCACATTCAATTTTTTTATGCAACTCTGAGTCTTTTTGGACCGTTTGTTCAGCGTTTGGACTAGAAAATTTGTAGACAAGGAAAATCCGACACTATCGAAGAATCCACATCGACTAGTACCTTCAAACAAAGATAATATGATGGAATAAGATTTAATTTCATCATATTTCATCTACGGTTTTCACCTCGTTCAGTTTCAATAGCTCTATATAAATTTTGAATTGCAGATGACATTAGTTTATAACTCACATTGCTGGTTACCAAACTCTGGATCGATTCAAATTCTTCTAAGCTTACATATTTCGCGCCAAAGTTCGATGAGAAGAGAGACATAGTTGCCACCTTCATGCATTCGCTGACTACGTATTCCATGGCTTTGTACGTTTCCGGAATAACATATATATTCATCCAATTGAAGTATTCTCGCTTCTTCTCAAAGTTAATGACACCAGTGACGATCTTGGCTGTGAAAAAAAATATTGAAATCGATACCACACCTTACAGAAACACAAAAACCACTCATCAGTTATGCCGCGTCTATCATCAACTGACTTCAAAGACTTCAATACCCAATGATGTTCTTATTACTCCGCAAAGAAAATTGGCAAGCAAGGAATATTTCAAAATTCCTTCAATAGGAATCAATATCTTTCAAATCATAGAAAAACCAAGCATCGAATTTTCACATATCCGTATATATATATATATATATATATATATATATATATATATATATATATATATATATATATATATATATATATATATATATATATATATATATATATATATATATATATATCCGGTTGAGATAGTACTACGAAACCCAACTCTAAACCTAACGTAGTAGGTACTTAAATAACTTAAGTAATAGAATACGTTGTGGTAGTACGCTGGCGATTCTTCCCATATTTGAGGAGACCACAGAATACATAATATTATTTATGCATATCAGAAGTGTAATTAGAAAATCTACTCACTTCTTCTTTCAGGTTCGTAGTCGATCATTTTTTGCGGAACCATCGATATCGTATCAGTTTGAGTATTTTTTATACTCTGTAAAAACTGCATTTCTCCATGAGTCCTCTTATAACACAAATTGACTTCGTACTCCAACTGAAAAATATACTATTATTTTGAATACATTCTTGCACGACCTTCAGGAAATTAAAATCCAAACAGGTTTCACGGGTACGTAAACCTTGTAAGACTGTAATATTGGAAGATTGAAAAAATCATAATCCAACTAGTGAAATATATGATTATAACAAGTAACGGGTGATTTTTTAAGAGTTAAGTTTTTCAGGTTGGTGGCACTGGTTGGTAATGGCATACAAACGTCATCAGTCAAAGTGAAAAGTTTTCAGTATACTCTGCCATTTCATCATGGAAAGGCTTACAAACGAGCAACGATTGCCAATTGTCGAAATTTAGGTACTATCAAAATTCGTGCTTTGTGAAAAATGTGTATCGTTTGTTACGACCGTATTATGGTCGTCATAATCGACCTGGTGATTTCTGGCTTAACGGATAAGTAAATAAATAAAACTGTCGCATCTAGAGTGATGAACAGCCATATTCCGTACAAGAGTAACCGATGTATCCCGAAAAAACGACAGTTTGGTGTGGTTTATGGGCTGGTGGCATCATCGGTCCATTTTTCTTCAAAGACCACCGTTGAAAAAACGTTACCGTCAACGGCAAACGATATCGAGCCATGATAAGCAACAATTTTTTTGCCCCAGTTGGCCGAGTTGAACTTGGTTGACATGTGGTTTTATCAAGACGGTGCCACATGCCACACAGCTCATGAAACAATGGACATGTTGAAGGATGAATTTGGTGAGCAGCTTATCTCTCGAAATGGCTCTGTGAATTGGCCGCCAAGATCAGGCGATTTGACGCCTTTGGATTATTTCTTGTGGGGTTATGTATGTAAGTCGTTAGTGTATGTGAACAAGCCGAGCACGATTGAAGCTTTACAGGATAACATAACACGCGTTATTCGTGGGATACAGGCCGAAATGCTCGAAAAAGTGACGCAAAATTGAACCTTCCGAATGGACCATTTGATAAAGAGCCGCGGAAAACATTTACATGAAGTTATATTCAAAATGTAAATGGCAAAGGCCAAGTTATCAATTTCAATGAAAATTTTGAATATATAATGCAAATTGAGTGTTTTATTCGATTTAAAAAAACTACGCTTAAATAATCACCCATTAATTACATATAAGTTTATGTTTGAGGTAGGAACATTAATTTCATATTGCTCAATATCCATTAATTAATTTACCTGATTCAAAAAGTCTTTATTCACATTTCTCATTTGGTTTCTAGTGGCTAGAGTTCTCATCTTCGCTACTACATCTTTTTCTAAATCCAGTGTGCCAGTAAGCAACATACAGTCCAAGTAAAATTCGTACCTACAAAAGAGTTATATATAAATATTTTATGTGCGTGTGTGTCCAATAGCTGTGAGTCTTGAACTTGTTATTTTGAGTAAGGAACTTGTTGTCACGCAAGACTGATCATATAACCCAACGGCGAGACTCAATTTTTCATTAGAAGCTTTCTATTTAGGCAAATTGTACTACTGGAGAGGTGCTCAATAGGCTGTACGCCTTGTATCCCGAAGTTGCAGAACATTTCCAGTGAATACGCTTCATTGAAATTCCGTACCGACGCCTACTTTCGATAAAAGAGCTACACAGGTCCCTGCTCAGTCGTTTCATCAGTTTCAAATCTATTAAACTTGGAGGTTTCAGAAGATTCCTAAGTCAGAAAAAGCATAACATCAATCGTTATGTCTTTCGAAAGACAGAAATAACTTGCGCTTTATTAATATTGCCAATTGAAAAGGCCTGAAAGATATATAATTCTGTCTTTTAGATAGAAGTGGCTTTTCAAGTGCCCTAAAGCAACTAACAATGGAATACTTAAAGTAGTATCAGATATGTCAGCCCAACATATTTTGAATCGGGAAGCACGTCAATGCCCACTTACTTGCAACAACCACATCGGTACAACTACCGATGATTTGATGAGTTTATGATCAACTATTGATGCCGCGAGTGAAACTCTGAAAGTCTTTGACTCCATGGTTGTCAGATTAACATAATTACAAAACGACGCCTTTCAATGCAATATTCAATACGAAAATATTTCAATTTCATAAGAGCAGCGCTAAATCATTCACTTGAAGCGGCGTCCATGAGTCTTCACATACCTGATCTATTGGAGCAGTAGACACAATTCGATGTGTAAATTCAACTTGTACATATAATATGCCAACCTGATTGTATCCTCAACTTGATTTCTCAAATCTACAGCCTCCTTGATCCTCTGACCGAACACCATTGGATTTTCTGCGCTGAACATTATATATATTCGGGGTAGATCAAAGTGCCTTTGGGTGCCGTCTAAGGTCAACACCGACCACAACTGCTGTTCGGGTAGGTAATCTGTCACTGCCACATTAATCCAACCATACGTCACTTCTTTGGCGTATTCGTCTTCTATTTTCAGGAAAGCTTGTCCGGGGATAGGGTGCCGAATACCTTCTACCACCCCGTGGTCCAGCCAGGATTCTGGAGTCCTGGGAAAAAAACAAAAAATATTACAGGTACCTAAATAATGAAAAACATTATTTCGGAAATGCATTTTTATTATAGGATAAATTAATATTAACCTGCTGAAAAACTGCTGAAGATATCATATCAGCATTTTTTTCGGAAAACACTGGTCATAAGATCTTGAAAACTGAAAATGTCTATTGAATTTCAGTATTTTTTTCGGAAAATATTGGTCGTGAGATGTTGAAAACTTTCAAGAGTCGAGGTTCAATTGAGCAGAAATGGAAACATCCAAAAATATGGAATTTCATGCGGAAACAAATGCATTGTAGTACAAGGAGTAATTGAAAATTTTCAAATTTGTTTATCGGAATGGTGGTACTTCATTAACATTTGTTTTACGTTTGTCCTTCCACCCCCATCAAGTGTCGATATGAAGTGTTACCTTTGTTTCTTATTTTATTCAGCTATACTAGAAACCGAATCTAGTTAGTCTATACTGGAAGGTCAATGTACATTCATATGTATATTCGTAGTTATAATTTATCCGACATGAAAGGTTTTACAGGATTGCATCACTCTTTACCCTATACATTACATTCTGAGAAGCCTATGGAAAAGAATATATCCTGAAAATAGCCATAAAGTATTCCAAGTGACGAGAAGTTAAGACCATTATCAAAAAATCTTACAGCCGATTTATGTAACGATAAACTTATTATTTTTATTACTTTTATATTATTTTTTACTTTTATTTTATTTTATATTATTTCTGCATTACTCATGTCGACAAAGTGATAATTTTCGATACAGAAGCTATATGCCGCTGACTTTTTTTGGTATAATTGATTTTCAACGTGGTCTATTCTTGTACAAATGTTTCTTCCATTATATTTTATATCAATTGCATGATAATCAATGTTTATCCTCGTAATCGACTAGTAAAGATTAGATAAAAAGCTAAATTTGATTGATTCATACTGATGTTCCAGCAATTTGATTTCTGAATTCATATCAAATTTGATACTTATATTACAAAATTGAAGCTGAAGTGAATTCTCATATTCGAGTATACCTACTATTTCGTTTCGAACACTATATTCCATTGTTTTTTAAAATACGCTTTTCGATAATTCATTATTTGTTCTTATCATTTCAAATCCTAGTTCATATATGATGTATTTTTATGTCTTTTAGCGGTAGTGATAAGAATAACAATTATGTATAATATTCAATTGAATGTAATATATTGCAAATATTCGGGAGAATTCGTACTTCTTTCAAATTTTATTTTCAGATACAATTATCAGAAAAAATCATTGTGCTTTACCTGGTTTCATATTTTTCGTTGTCGAATAAGTGTAAGGGCAAAAAGTTCATAGATTGCATAGTGTTTGTCATATACGGAACACTCGAATCTATTGGTATCAGAGCTTTTGGGGAAACTTCCAGTTCATCTAAAATATCCTTTATATTTTGTGCCTATAACAATTTTATTTTGTCTGAATCAATTTCATCGTTGGATGTTTGGAACTTACACTATATTGTCGTCTTTTTCGTTCTATGGCCACATTTCTTGGCAAGTCTCCTATTTCCACTTGATGTTGCAATTGTACTTTTGGCTTAAACGTTTCTACAGGAAAGCTCTGAAATTGAAAAATAACACTAATGAATATGTTGCTATACATTTTTTCACATTCAAATTACATATAAAGTTACTCACATTAGCTAAAGATTCAAAAAAATTCTTGTTTCTACAAATTTTGTTCTTATATATGGATAAAAAAGTTGAATAAAATAATGAAGACTTTAAAAATTTATTAGGTACCTACTCTTGTGTTTTTTATTCTCAGATGTCAATTACAAATTCAATGAAATAACGAGAAATATCTCTCTTCTGAAGATAATACGAAATTACTATTCGTATTTGAATTAGAAACTACATAGAATTAAACTAAATGTGCACAGCAATAAGTACTTTTAGTCATCGAATGATAAAAATTGGAAACCTTGAATAAGAAGAATAGGGATTTATTAAATATATATTTTCAATAGTCAAAGGGCTGAGTGACAGTTTTGAGTAGGTATTTGGGGCACCTTGAGAATTTGTTAAATGCATTTTCTGTGTTATCTTCACAAAATGCCGATGATTAGCTATAAAGTTGTGGCTATTGGCCAAGTTCATACAGAGCATAATATTTTATCAGGTGATTATATGCATAATACTTTCTACAGTAGATTTTAGACCTTATTTTCTACATACATTGCAATAAAATGGTTGACTTCAATAAAATTCTTCTATAAACCGATAATAATTCAAATAAAAATACCTTCATATTTGACTCTAGCGGCTGTTTATGAAGCTGAATTTCAATTTGAAAAGTGGGAACGAAATTTAGTTCATCGATAATTTTCCCATTCTATAGACCTACTTATCTGTGATTCACATTACGTCCCACGAAGTATAGATATAAGGAGTCCGATCCGAACGTATAGGTTTTTCCGTAGTATTCTTGTACACAATATCAAACCCAGATTATAGTTGTCTTTTCTACCACTGGCTGCGCAAATGTTCACGACGTACCGATGTCATCAGACCTAAATACGAGCGCATTTGAAATTATAATTAGAGTATAAAATATAAATTTATTTGTTTAAAAATATTTTTAATAAAAAAATGGTAAGGTGTTGTGCTGTTCGGTTGCCTCAGTGGCCGAAAGGCAAATGGAAATATAGAAAAAGTGGCTTTATTTAAAATACCCAAAGTAAGTAACCTTAAAATTGTCTTGGAAATTAATGTTGAATAAATATTTGTTTTATAAATTTTGGCTATTGTTGAATAATATTTGAAAAATATTATAATTTTATTTGTCATTGATTCCACTAAGTCATTATTTTTTCCACAGGATGTTGAAATGCGTAAGAAGTGGAGCTCTGCTATTGACCAAGATTTAAAAGCTACCAATTATATATGTGAATTGCACTTTAATTTTGAAGATGTGATCAAAAGTGATCGGAAGGTCTTAGCGGATGGTAGTATATACATGTATGACTACCAAAAAGTTCTTTTGCGGAAGAAAGCAGAGCCAAAACTGAATACAACTTATAATGATAACAAAAATAATAACAGCTTGTTGTCAGATGTTTCTCTAGATACTTCTGATATTGTTGACGACAGTATTAATAATGACCGTAGCTTAAATGTTGTTGGGATAAATACCGTTAATCAATTTCTAATCGAAGTGATTGGCCCTGAGAAAATTAATGAGCCGGAAGCAAGCAATGAGCCTCAGACAAATGAGCCTGAGACAACTAATGTGCCTGAGTTTTCTTTTCATTGTATAGAAAGAATTTTAGAATCTCAACCATTACGTAAAAATTGGAGTTGGACAGTATTAAAAAATTATGTTATTTCTTTATCATTTATAAATTCAAAATTGGAATAAGTTTGTCACATTAAAATTGATATGAATTTGAAAGTTATGGTAAGAAGCTAAAATATAAATCATTACTCAAATAGTATTATAAAATTTTTATCATGTTATAGATAATCAATGCAAAAACCAATAGTCTTGTTGATATGAATGTGAATATTTCGTCGATGGCTTCTGTTCCGCAGTTATTGAGCAATTTGGAAAAAACCTTTTTTTGCAGTGGAAGTGGTTACGATGAGAATTTATGAATGTAGGCAGATAAATTAATTGATAATAAATCATGCAATTACTCTGTAGAATATCATTTTAAATATCAAGTTCAAAATTTTATTAAAACTTTGCTTTTTATTTTTATAGATGTTCACAAATTTGTACTGGTATATTAGCATCACAGAACATACCAAATTAAGGGTATGTTCTGTGATTAGCATCAAATGAAAGGTATAAGAAGAAAGTAGAGGACTAGAGGTGCATTGCCTGTCGGAAACTGAGGCGACTGATACAAAAAGGGCACTACTTAAGAAGCTCGGTTGATGAATATAAAACACCATTATTATTTGCAACATAGATAACTTAATCGAGTTGTTCAGCAGGTAAAGTTTTATTCTTATTGAATTAGAAAAATTAATAAAGTAATACCTGATTAATCTTTTTCATCTTCAAAGTTTGAAGTAGGTGTGATCATTTTTAATCGTTTTTATTTATTTTCTGAACATTTGTGATAATTTTTTTTAGAATAAAAATAAAAAACAAGAATCATTAAATTTAAAAAGTCATTGTGCTGAAATTGAACAAGAAATTGTAACCAAATGATGACAATATTTCGAGAAAAGTTGTTCTTACCAAAAATACAATTACTATAATCATAATTTCATTATTGCAATACTAACTTCATACATTTTTATTCTTAACTGAGCATGACTAATTATTCTTTTGATAGGCAATTATTGAATTTGATACTTTCATATGGAATTGGGAAGTGATAGCTCAAGAAAAAATAAAACAAATAAAGCAAAGGAAAAAAGATGGTGATGCAGTAGATGTTCCCACTATGAACACCTTCTATTTAGCAATTACAGCTAGTACTTTGACAGGATTAAGAATAACCTTGGGGTCGACATTAGAATTATTACATTTTTTACGTGATGAATGCCATTATGTGTATTAAATCACATCAAGATTAACTCAAGACATACTCAAAGTAAGTTTTTTATTTTTTTTCGTCTATTTTACTAACAAGTTCAAAAGTAACTGTCAGAAATGATCTATTTTTCATTTATATCGCAATATTTTTGAATTAGTCAATATTGCAATTAGATCTTTTCAGAAATTTTTCGGAATCGCTAGAAGTGCGTGTGGGTTCAATGATCACCCCGATCCTATGTTATTCCAACAAGTTTTTGGTTACTCTGCTCTTACTCGTTTGCAACACCTCCAAAAGGATCTAATATGACAGCAGGGGAATTATTAGGATCATTACTGCAGACCAGAGAATCATTCCAAGGCAGTAATGTTAATAAGGAAAATTGGAGTAAAAAATTGGACTAAATAATTGAAAATACTTTTGTTAATACTAATAATATTGAGATTAATGTAAATTCAGATGATTTTCCTTCTAATTATGAGTGGCAACAAGGCTGATGATAATGATAGAAATAACAATTATAACAATAACATTACTAATAACAATGAAAGTGATGATGAGGGTGACAGTAAGACATCAATCTTTCGTTTGATAATGTTGCTTTATTTTGCTGTTGAATTCTGCCATTTTTTGCACTCTTTTATATTGGGTAATTTATTATAAATATTTATTATATATTATAAATTCTAAGATTTTTGCTTCACTTGACATTGTGTTTATTGATCTAAATTTTTCAATCAACTTAGTATTAAGAACATTTTTGATTGGAACTATTGTAGTAATCCTAAGTTTACTTGGGATTACACCTGTTTCAAGTGAACAATTGATGATATTGATCAAGCGGTTTAAAACACTTTCGAAGCATTCTTTTATCATTGACATATCAACTTCATTAGGACTACTTTTATTTGGCGACTTCATTATCATTTCTTTCAATTTATCCTTATCCAAAAGATTAAAAGTTCTCCACTTACTTTTAATTTGCCTTGGTTGTGCCGTTACTGTAATTGCACTTTGAGGTGTATTAATACTATTTACAAGTTGTAGAATGCTATCTATGAAATAAGCATTAAATATTCCAGGAATTATCTTTGGATCAGTAAAAATTTTACTGTTATATTGAATTTCCTTACATGTTCTTTCATCAAAATTAGAAGCTATCAATTTTTTGAAGTTTTTCACATTGATTTAGCATCACCTTTAACTAAGTCAATATTACTTCCATAAAATATTTTTTTTCATCTCTAATCATATTAGTAATTCTATTTCTAATTAGCTTATAACTCTCCCATTCAACACTATGTTTGGTATATTTAAAAGGTTTGAATAATTTATCTCGTTTTTTCATCTCACTGATTTCATTTGTAATCCATTTTTTGTATCTATTATTACACAGCATGGTTTGTTTTGGAATTAACTGATTCATCACAGACATGAAATTTTTGTGAAAAATATCATATTTTAAATGTAAATCTATATTCCTATAATGAAACCTATTATATACACTTCCCAATTAATATATGTATACTATTACAATTGTTTGTATTTGTTATATTAAACATGTTTTTATTATTACTTATTCTATTAATAAATAATGCGTTTAACCATACCTCATTTATTTTTACTTTTCAATTAAGTTGTTCATTGTAATATTGAAATTAATAGTCATTTGAAAGTTTTTAAATCTATTTTGAGAGACATTTTTGAGTTTCTTTACTTTAAGCTTAATAATTCTGCATATAAAGACAAAAAAAATCCATGAATTCAATTTTTGAAAACGTTTTGTTAACATTTTGTTTAATACCTTTGAAAAAAGATGCCTGTTAATTCTTGTAGTAATCATTAATATCTGAAATTTTTTCATCTACAGAGTATCTCTTTATCTTTTTAATACTGCTGAGTTGAAGGCCCTTGAAAAATTTCTCAAAATTTCCTAAAACATTTTATTCCACGGTTGTCGAATATTCCATTTCATAGCTGTCAATAGCAACAAGACTTCCCGCGTAAAAATTTAAACGAGTACGTCTTAAAAAGTGACGCGCCCTAGCGGCAAAAATATCTGTCCCTTAAATCGATGCCACTTTTTAACATTACGTTCGGACACCTTAGATTTATACTTCGTGTTACGTCCAAAGCACATTGCTACGACCACACAATATGGTCTGTAACAACGACCGACTTTAAACCACAGCCTAACTCTACTTACCTAACTAGAGTTAGGCTGTGTTTAAACCCGTGACATAACACTTATAACTGAGAATGTCGATGGTACATCAAACAATTTTTCTTCTTCTCCTTCATTCTCAAGTTGTAATGTAATCGAAGAAACACAAGTTTCATTATTTTAGGGTATAAGTAATTGAAAAATGTCGCTTTACATCCATTTTTTTCGTAAAAAATCATCAATTAAATATGGAACGTAGCATTTACATCTGAGGTAGGCACTGACTTGTGAAAATATACAGTTGAAACTAAAATTACTGGAAAACACAAATTATTTCGTTTAATTTCATTTCAATTATGTAATTGTGTTTCAATGTTACTGCATCGATACTTCGAGAACGGGAATTACCAAAATAATGATCAGTTTCACAAAATACATAAACTATAATAGTCATATAGTAATCATAGTTTTTTCAAAACTTTTATTTTACTACTAAAAATTCTCAAAGAGACTATGCTTCATTAGCATTAATGCAATGATTGTTATTGATTAATGAATATTTTCATCAAATGATAATGCGTTGCAATTTATTTTCACAGCATTCTTTCTAATCACAATTTCGTATTGGTTGAACAATGAAAAAAAATTTACCTTTGTAATTGCTTGGAAACGAAAAAAAAAGTAGTAGCCGAAGCAACAGGAAAACAAAGAATATAAATATTTTTGACAAGTTGGATTCATGAATGGAAAATGATAAAGAAGACAGTGACAAAATTTTAATCACTTACAATTTGCTTATCTTCCTCGAAAGTGAACCATCTTTCTGCCGGGGCCAGAAATAAAGGTTTGATTGGCTTGACTAGCCTTGGCAGAATTGGTGCGTCCTTTTCGGTCTTCACTTGCCATATAAATTTTGTTCTTTTCGGTGCACCTGGAGGAAGATCTTCTTCAACCTCTTCCTTATATCTCAGATTTGTGGCCAATTCTGAGTAATAGCCCCTGTTAGTTGATTCGTGTTTTTTTTGTTTTTTGTCCTTATCTTTATCATTTTCCATTTTGAAAAGCTGACAAATTAAATGAAAATAGAAAAAACTTTTGAGTGTCGTATTCTTATTTCGTTGCTAGGAAATCTCATGCAACCTAGATTTTTCAGTATAGAATTTACTCATTTTTCACTTTCTCATTATAAAAATATATCGTGAAGAAGCTCTAGAGAGGTGAATTTACTGATGATTTGTCAAAGAATTTGAAGTCAGATTAAAGTTTATTCTAAGTGCTTCATAACATAAATGTTGCTTATTGATGGTATACATGTATATTCCAAACGAACCGTTTAAGCAAGGAATTGTATTTATTGCAGGAATGGCCTAATTGTTTAATGATTTGTTACAATTTCTACGAATCGTTCGTTGAAATTGATATTCCATTGAAAAAAGAAGACAGATTTGTTGGAAAAGTGAAACCGATTTAACAGAAAATGGATTAGATTAGTTCTGTAACCAAAGGGCAAAAAGTAAAATTGACAATTCGGTACGTTTAACTTTATTTCTTAGTTTTTAAGCTTCTCCATTTGGAACCAGTGTAGCCAACACTACAGTTTTAATTGTAGGTCTACAGTTTTTCAGAAAGTCTCTTTTTTCAGTTTAGGCCTGGACATCTATAGTTTTTTATTTACGATGTCATCTATTTTGTTTCCTACGTAGTCCGTACACTGAGTCAGCTTCAGTAAAACCCACTTTAATCGAATAGGAGGTAATGGTCACTGGATTTAATAGATGACGTTAGTGGTGACGCTCGTAAATTGTTTCGGTCAATGTCTGTTATACCGACTTTCTATACTTTTTTTAATTTTTAATTTTTTACTTTTTGGTGAACACCCATGAATGATTTAGCCATTGAGATATATGTATTCGAGGTATGCATTACGTCATTCGTCTGATTAAATTCTTTTTGTTCGGGTAACGTTACGAATTGAGCAAAGAGTACTAATATGCATAGCTGCAGTTGTGATACTGAGTCGGATGTACCATATCTTCGTATCCTTCATACTCCATGGTACGAAATTTCATAACTGTGCGCTTTAAAAACTATTTTTAGTCCTGTAGGGGTATTCACGATAGGTCGGAAAAGTTCTCACTCGACTCGACCATAGAGCACCAATCAGATCGTTCTATATCGTGATATTTGGGCACTCTGATTGGTGCTTGTTAATTTATCAGCCGAGTGAAAACTTTTCGGGCCATCTTGAATACCCATTTTAATCATTTTTGCGAATTCCAGGGTCTGCGGCCAGTACCCAGTGCCATACTGCGTACGGTGCAGTACTAGGCACCGCCTAGTTACGGCACCACAGAACATACATTGAGGGTATTTTCTGTGTACCGCACCTTCACTAGTTACGGTATAGTACCTTCAGAAATTATGAATTTCAAGGCAAGCTTTCTTAAAAATCTGATGTATTACAATTCCTATCTATAAAATATTTCTAATGAAAACAATATTTAGAATTTTCTCATAATTTTAATATAAATATGCATGACGACGTTTCGAAGTACTACTTCTTTATCAAATGCTGGATTGATACTGAATATTTATATTAAAATTATGAGAAAATTCTAAATATTGTTTTCATTATGGATATTAATTTTCTCCAAGTATCGGCCTCATCAATCATCAAATATTTCTAAATTTATTCGACATAATATATCTTCGAGATGATATTTAATTTGTTCAAAACTTCCCTCCTAATGTATTCTATTTATTATCATAATAAATGATAGAATATAATGAAAGATAAAGATGGAAATTTTACTGTTTTTTAATTTGATATTTTCAATTCTCTACAGTTTTTTCTAGCATATCTACAATTCTGCTTCATGTTTATGTTGGCAACACTGTTTGCAGCATCTTAGCAGAGAACAACCAAATTTTCTGTAGGTTCTGTGGCATCGAGTTTGCATTCAAACATAGGTATGTTCTGTGGTGCTGTTTGACAATTCAGGTGTTATTAAAGCCTATACTGCAATTTGCTTTATTACTTCATTCTACCAAAAGAGAAAGCAAATTCAAACCAAAAATGTCGTATATGTTAGCTCACCTTCATAACGGCTGGCAAGTTGATCAAGCCATTTTATCTGAGGAGGATCGTGTTGTGGTAAGTTGGAATTGAAATAACAAACGATGTGCCGTTAATGATAGTATATATTCAAGATTTACAGAATAATTGATGTCATTTACCCATTTAAATACCTAAAATTTAGGTACATTAAAAACAATGGTATACCAAAACAAATTTTATGTTTTATGAAGATCGAAGTTACGATGCGAATTATACACAACATACATCAAATCAAAGTTTCTGTTGCTAGTACTGAAAATCTGTCGTGAAATTTTCTGTTATTGAGTTGTGCTTGTAAAATGTGTACATTTCCTGTAATAGTAATATTTTTATCATTAATCTTAAGATGAGCAAATGTCCATAATAAATCGGCTTCACACAAGCTGCATTAGTAATCCACACATTTAATTCACAGATGTGTGAAAATCATTGTTTTGACATTATAAAGCTTGGAGTAAATTGAACAATTTAATATCATTCAAACAAACCATTCAACACATTTAATAATCTTTCACCTACTAATTTACTTGAATTTTGATTGATATAATTAAACAATCAAAATTTTGTGTTGTGCGAAAGTATTTGATTGTGTTGTAATTAGGTTCTGTAAGATGTCGAAAATTAAAACTTTTGTCAACAAGCTGATAGATTTAATATTTACAATAGATTTAATATTTCCAATTTTTTTAGAAAAGTTTATATGATTGAAGGATTGTTTTCTAATAATATAAATTTCTCTTTAACAACTTTTACCACAATGCAAATTTTTTTTTTTAAAGATTGAAGTAATACAAATTTTAGCAGAAGAATTTTCTGTGAGCATTTTTTTGTTCAAATCTGAGAGAAAAACATTACTCACATCCTTTTTATATTCTATTACTTGTTTATTTCATGTTTTATGATTGACTTCTAAAATATTATCCTTATTTGCAAATTTTCAAAGTTTTTTGGTTTTGTGATTTTGTATTGATTGAATTTGATTTTATTATTGAAGGTCATAAGATTTGGACATGATTGGGATCCATCATGTATGAAAATGGATGAAGTTTTATACAGTATAGCTGATAAAGTTAAGAACTTTGCAGTTATTTATCTTGTGGATATTACAGAAGTACCTGATTTCAATAAAATGTAAGTTTTATATCAATTCAAAAGTAGTCTTATTCTAACAAACATGTGGTTATACACTTTTGATTTTCAATACAGCAAACGTATAGTTGATATTTTCATTAAAATGAAATTTTTAGGTATGAATTATATGATCCTTGCACAATCATGTTCTTCTTCCGCAACAAACATATTATGATAGATTTGGGAACAGGAAATAACAACAAAATCAACTGGCCCTTGGAGGATAAACAAGAAATGATAGATATTGTTGAAACTGTGTATAGAGGTGCAAGAAAAGGAAGGGGTTTAGTAGTATCTCCAAAGGATTACTCTACCAAATATCGTTATTGATTATATTTCAATCATATCTCTCAGATGAACTTCAAAAATTTCCAGCTTGGATTAAAATCTTTTTGTAATCTTAAAATACCTTGCCCCAATTGTGTAGATTTATCTTTTTTCAGATGTGGAATTTATAAATTTTCTTTCCATTTTTGTACATGCAAATTGACTTCAGGAAAATCAAGGGACAATTTAAAAAGACTACTTAAAGCATGTTATCCTTGAAGCAGTAAGAGAGGAAAGGTGTTTGATGGTAGCACAAAAACATCAAGTATATTCGAGGATTACAGGTGGTTTTTCTTCTATTTATTAAGACTTTAGAATTATCATTAGTTTTTTATGTTGAAGTTATAACTGGAGTCAAGATTTACTTCACAATATGCACAGGTCTTTTTACACAACCACAAATGTAATGGATTGGATGCATTTGATGTATTCTATAATTTGGAGTAAGAGAAATTGTTTTTTAATTAATTGATGTTTTTGCGCGTGTAATATAATTAAATTCAGTGCAAACATAGATAATAAAGGGTCAGATATTAACTGATCACTTCCAAATATTAAAATTTTTTGTTGAAGTTGACTTGTTCTAGTCTGAAAAGCTGGAACTGATATTATTTAATTGTTGTAAAATAAAATATCTTGTAATTAAAATATGAATTTATAAGTTTTGAGTTGTATTTTAATCCCAAATATCATTATAGCTGTTATAAAGGTAATTATAAATATGCAACTGCAGATTGGTAGTATTTACTACATTTTCAAGCACATTCATGTCTTTAAAAATGTTATACTACGAAACTGCCGCCGCAATATAATATAGTGATGAAAAAAATTTTTTTTTCCAGTACTATGATGTGAAGAAAACACTTTGTACCCCTAATTCCTCAAATGTATGAGAGAAATTTGACACAGATGATATTTATACAAGTATATGAAAGTGAATAAAGCTTTTTTTACATAAAGTTCAGTAGAAATACATTAAATGTATTTTAATAAGCATTACACACTACTGCTTTATTTGCAGAATATATACATACCATAGTCCATAATCAAATTTGGGTTAATTTTTGTCTACAGACTTTACTTCATAGACTTTTGTTTATAGGGTATACTTTATCTGGCCTTATTAAATGTCTTAATGAAAAAAAAAAAGGGAATGGAAGTTTTGAACTTGCTTATTTCTATACTTATTTATAATAATGGTTTTCTCAAAAGCATAAAGGAAGAAGAATATAGAGCTATGATTGTCTTTGATGAGAGAATCCTAATAAAATTCAACCTTAAAAATTAAATTATGGTCGTCGAATTTTGACCATTGCGCGACCGTAAAATATAACATCACATTATTTATTTTGCATTCATTTATCCAATCCTTATATAAACATGTATCAAAAATTGTGTTCTTGACTGAAGATTTTCGTGAATTTTTGAAAACTCTTTGAGACATGACAAGAATTTGTGACTAGTTAAATATCTTGAGTGCAAGTCTCCACTTATATCTTTGCTGAATTAATTAAATCGAATGAACGTATCAGGATCGTTTCTAGATAGAGTCGTATCCACCTTTTATCACCAATTTCATAACTGGTTCAATGTTTGATCTAAACAAATAGTTTTGAATAAAATTAATTAAAGAGACTGAGTGGGACCTTCTAGCCAACTTAGTTTTTTTTGTATGTGGCTTTTGATAATTAATATTTTATATGATTCATGCTGCACCCTAAAATAGTACACCGCATGCCTTATAAAATTTTGACCATAATTATATACTGTGTTTTGTATTTTAAATTCTTAATGTCGTGTTTTAACTTATCTGCTGACATGAATGCAACAGTTCAAACCATCATTACCTAGAAAAAAAAATAATATTGAAAAACGTTTTACAGGTGACTATTAAAACGGTTCTAAAATGTCAACGAAAATTTAATATCATATCGAGAATTTTACAAGGAGGAAAATTAGAGAACTGTCAAGTTTTAAGAAATTAGGTTATAAATATATATTAATAATAAATATTTTCTTTAAAACTACATATTTTAACAGAAATAATTACGATTACTAAAAACATGGAAAACTTCTTGAACTGAACTAATTAAAATGCATACAACTTAAAACATGAACCTGGTTCATATAACTCTGCATCAATTTTCTTAACTTTAACAAATTCTCATATAATAACGAACTAAATATACTGGAACAAGTACGTTAACTCTTTCTTGTGACCTTAATTTAAAGATTACAATTTTATTTACATACTGTTTATGTTTATTTGTACAATTCTCATACGCGTCATTCATACTTTTTTAATAATACAACACTGAAATCTATACCTCGATGAGCAAAAGCTCAGATAAATATTTCTCAAAAATTAACAATCTGATTCTAGTAGTTTGACACATAAATTTATTGTGTAGTAGGCTCTACATAATTTGCTGGATAGAGGCCAACTCTTCCATCTTTTCGACCTTTACACCATCCCTGTTCATCTTCGTCTTCAAGTTTTTCAAAAATATCACCTACAATAAATATTTTAGCATTTTAATTTCACCTTTAGTTTTTATATAACAAATCAATGAAAAAAAATAGTTTCAAGCTATTGCCGCAGTAGGTATTTTCGAGAGTTGCTGCAATAGACGAAACGTCAGGTGTATATATATATATATATATATATATATATATATATATATATATATATATATATATATATATATATATATATACATCTGATGAATAGATCAGTTTGATTTACACCAACCTTGTTTAAAACTAAGTTCATCATTCTCTGCTCCTTCATAGTCATAAAGGGCTTTCACAGGTATACCTGGTTCTCCATTGTCAACCAGAGCTTCATTTTCATCCCACTCTTCGTCGTCGAAGGGATTAGCGTCCCTACTTGATCCGTTCCTTAATAAAAAACAATCTCTTTTATTAATATGATTCAGACATATTCAAAAAAATTGAAACATCGAATAATTTATTAACTAACGTGTTTTAAATTAAAACACCGCAAGTTCAATGGTTCAAAGTTGAACCAAAGTCCAAGTCAAATGGAATAAAATAGATGAAAATGTGTTTAGGAGCCATTCTAAATAAGGTACGGGTCTTGTAGTGGCGGTGTGGTTCTCAAAATCTGCACGTTCTATTTCGGAAAAGTTAGGGTCAAAACAAATCTTACATAATATTTTTTGAGTTGAAATATGAAATTTCTAATATAGGATGAAGAAATATTTAAGAAAAGATGTTAGAAAAACAACTGTAAGATCTATTTTCCTTTTTTGAGTATACAATTAGGTACATTCATACAAATTTTTGTTTGGAAATTTTCATTGCGCAATGAAACTAAAGTGTTGAGTTTGGCACATTTTGAAGATTATCTAACACATGTCACGTTTTTTAGTTGAATAATCTCACCTCAATATTAGAAGAAAAAGTGAAAGAACAGGGTACGAATCACTAATTGATATTATTCACTCATAACACGATCATATTACAACTTTGAAAACTTTCTTGTGAAAGCAATAAACAATTAAGTAAAAGAAGAAACTTACGTTGAAAACCTACACATTTTTTTATATAACAGCCGTTTACATATGTTTCAAGGTTATTGCCTATCGTCAGAACGGCGTAGTTCAAGTTAAAGATGAAAGTACTTGAAGAGATATATAAAAAATTAATATATAAAACACGAAACACAGTTTCGTACACGTTTTATACACCCAAAACATTTGGGAAGAGTCAACACAACGTTGCAGACGACAATGAAATACCGTCCGGCTATTATGAGACTTTTATAGTTTCTGAACTACCCAGATAATCTTAACAATAAAATAATTATTCTAAGAATTATATTCAATGCAGGCAAACTAAAATTAAGTAAAAGAAGAAACTTACGTTGAAAACCTACACATTTTTTTATATAACAGCCGTTAAAAAAAAAAAAAAAAAAAAAAAAAATGTGTAGGTTTTCAACGTAAGTTTCTTCTTTTACTTAATTTTAGTTTGCCTGCATTGAATATAATTCTTAGAATAATTATTTTATTGTTAAGATTATCTGGGTAGTTCCAGAAACTATAAAAGTCTCATAATAGCCGGACGGTATTTCATTGTCGTCTGCAACGTTGTGTTGACTCTTCCCAAATGTTTTGGGTGTATAAAACGTGTACGAAACTGTGTTTCGTGTTTTATATATTAATTTTTTATATATCTCTTCAAGTACTTTCATCTTTAACTTGAACTACGCCGTTCTGACGATAGGCAATAACCTTGAAACATATGTAAACGGCTGTTATATAAAAAAATGTGTAGGTTTTCAACGTAAGTTTCTTCTTTTACTTAATTTTAGTTTGCCTGCATTGAATATAATTCTTAGAATAATTATTTTATTGTTAAGATTATCTGGGTAGTTCCAGAAACTATAAAAGTCTCATAATAGCCGGACGGTATTTCATTGTCGTCTGCAACGTTGTGTTGACTCTTCCCAAATGTTTTGGGTGTATAAAACGTGTACGAAACTGTGTTTCGTGTTTTATATATTAATTTTTTATATATCTCTTCAAGTACTTTCATCTTTAACTTGAACTACGCCGTTCTGACGATAGGCAATAACCTTGAAACATATGTAAACGGCTGTTATATAAAAAAATGTGTAGGTTTTCAACGTAAGTTTCTTCTTTTACTTAATTTTAGTTTGCCTGCATTGAATATAATTCTTAGAATAATTATTTTATTGTTAAGATTATCTGGGTAGTTCCAGAAACTATAAAAGTCTCATAATAGCCGGACGGTATTTCATTGTCGTCTGCAACGTTGTGTTGACTCTTCCCAAATGTTTTGGGTGTATAAAACGTGTACGAAACTGTGTTTCGTGTTTTATATATTAATTTTTTATATATCTCTTCAAGTACTTTCATCTTTAACTTGAACTACGCCGTTCTGACGATAGGCAATAACCTTGAAACATATGTAAACGGCTGTTATATAAAAAAATGTGTAGGTTTTCAACGTAAGTTTCTTCTTTTACTTAATTTTAGTTTGCCTGCATTGAATATAATTCTTAGAATAATTATTTTATTGTTAAGATTATCTGGGTAGTTCCAGAAACTATAAAAGTCTCATAATAGCCGGACGGTATTTCATTGTCGTCTGCAACGTTGTGTTGACTCTTCCCAAATGTTTTGGGTGTATAAAACGTGTACGAAACTGTGTTTCGTGTTTTATATATTAATTTTTTATATATCTCTTCAAGTACTTTCATCTTTAACTTGAACTACGCCGTTCTGACGATAGGCAATAACCTTGAAACATATGTAAACGGCTGTTATATAAAAAAATGTGTAGGTTTTCAACGTAAGTTTCTTCTTTTACTTAATTTTAGTTTGCCTGCATTGAATATAATTCTTAGAATAATTATTTTATTGTTAAGATTATCTGGGTAGTTCCAGAAACTATAAAAGTCTCATAATAGCCGGACGGTATTTCATTGTCGTCTGCAACGTTGTGTTGACTCAATAAACAATTAGTCATACGATTTAGGAATAGACAATATCTAACGAGTTTAAATAAAACACTTGTCTGATAGATTACCTATTATCGACATAACATTTGATTCGTGTGAAAAATATTATGTATTATGAAAACTTACGTAATTGTCGATGCTCTGTTCGCCGGACTTTCCACTTTCTCTGGAGTCTTAACAGGTTCATTCTTTTCCTGATTCGGTAGTGGAGTTGTCGCTTTAACGGACTGCGCTGGTTTTGATTTTACTGACTTACTGTTTGAGTATTCCTACAAAATAATTCACTTGCAGTTGATTGAATATTTAATTTTTGTGGTCATCGGTTTCAAATACGAAACCGATATCAAAATAAATTTTCATATTATCATATGTGTATATAACTAATTCTGTACTTCATGAAGTTTATTTCTTGTGTCGGCGATGATAATTTTGTTCTACATTACGAACACCAAAAGATCGATTCTGCATTAGGCTTGTAGTCCTGACTCATTTGTGACCTATGAAGAGTTTTTATAAAGAGATAAGGCACACATCCGCCTCTCTAAGTAAGTACACTAAATTTTAATAAGTTGCGAAAGTTAATAGGAACTGTTTTTATCATAAGCATCAATACCGTCCCCTTGCTCGTTAATGAATTGAATATTTCCACGTTTTAACATAAAAAATATTAAATTTCATGATACGTTTTTTGCGATGAAAAGCAACCATAAATTTTCCAAACAATGAAGATAAATGTATGGGTAGTCCAATGATTTATGATTAGGTTGTATAATATTAATATCTCAATTAGTTTATTTGAATTTTTGGCGATGAAGAGCAACCATAAATTTTCCCAACAATGAAGATAATTGAATGGGTAGTTCAATGATGTATGATATGGTTGAATAATATTAATATTTCAATTTCGAATTTAATTAGTTGATTTATATTTTATAATTCTCATACATCTCTGGAAGTTGTAAATATTAGTCAAAATATCTACTCAAAATAACCTAAAACTTGCTAATGATTATCCATTAACTTCTTGTACAACACTTGGTGGAACATTTTTTTATAATATAATACAAAACACTGGACTGAATAAATTCTTTAATTCACTCGACATATGTTTCAACCTACTAGTACATTATCAATCGGATAAGACCTCATCACCAGTCATTTGATTATTATGTGAATTTTGATAATGTTCCAAAAATATCCAGTAAATAAAATCTAGTATTTATCTAGTATAAATAGTTGATGAAGTCGATACTTGGAGAACATTAATATCCATAATGTAACAATATTTAGAATTTACTCATATATTAACAAAAATACGCATGACGCGTTTCGAAGTGCTACTTCTTTATCAAATGCTGAATTGACAACAGATAACGATGTTAATATATAATCAAATTCTAATTATTGATTCATTATGAATATTTGCTTAATTTAATCGAATTATATTCGATTATCATTACTATAAATACAAATGTATTGTTGAATTAGTAAAAAATGAAATATATTTGTATCAGCTGTGTGATGTTCTTATGTTTGAAATAATTACTACCTTCAACAACTGAAAACAATAACAAAGTGCCAACGATCATCAACGACCTCCTTAGCTAATACTAACATCTAATAATTATTTGAAACTAAACTTCACAGTTGGATGCTATTAGTGGAACGGACATTAAGACGTTATAAAGTTAAAAAACAAAAATAAATAACAAAGCATACATGCAAATCTTCTCCGACTGGTCTTTGATGAATCAGCATGATACCACTGGGTGGAGCATCTTTGGATTTTCCCTTATGTATATCTCGAAACTCTTCAGTGTAATCCTACAAAAACATAACAAACAAAAAAGAAAAATGAAATCACACTTAACAAAATTCATGCCAATTCTGAAACATTTAATATATCTACCTCGAACTGAGGCCAATTCATTGCCATGTTAGCGCCGTGGTTGTTGGACCACCATTTCAGGTCTTTTTCATAGTCGGCGTTATTGATGGTATGGTGCAACTCTTCATAAATTTGGGCTAATGAGGGATCCTGAGAAATATTAAGGTATTTGTGTATCTCAAACAATACAGTTTTGATGAATTTCAATCGTTGTGCTTCCATTTCTTGGCATTTTTCGAATTCTCCTGTCATATCCTCCATATACTTAGGATTATATAGATTGATTTCTTGTAGCGCGACCTCATATTTTTCCTTACATCTTTGCACTTCCTCCTTGGATTTCTGAACTCTATCTTGTAGTTTTTTCACCTGAAAAACGAACACAAGATAAAATTGAAGTTGATAGAGTTTAACGGTACAAAGGGAATAAAATATCAAAGCCCACCGTAATTTTTTCAGTAGGCAGTTTATAAAAAGTTTTAATTGGTGCAAGTATAGTAAACTGTGAACATTAATGAGTGTTCTTTATTAATTGTTATTCAGCATGAAAAGGGTTTTTGTTAGAATCATCTGATGAGATGGTAAATAGTGTATTATTTTTTAACTGTGATGAATGTGCAACATATATATTTTCCATCTTCTTCTGCTGCTGATATGTAAGAAAGTGAAGTTCTATTAATTTCATTCTTACTTTTTAATCGAGAGATACAGATATACCATCAACGAAAAATGATTTCAATACTGCCCAATATTTTTAATAAAATAGAAGTTAATTAAAATGTATGAATTTGAATGTGATTAATTCTGAACATTTGATGATTGAAAATTAAATTTATTACACCACATTATTCTGATTTATTACATTATATTGATTTGTGCTATTGTAAGAAATGAAAGCTGGTCATATTCGTATAATATCCATATTTTCTTTTATGTTACCAGCAATCAATTCTTCTTTGGGGCATATGGTATGAAGTGTTCAAAGTTTATATAAGGGCTCCGGTTTGAATATCCACGCTAAATTGTTTTAGTATGTTTTGACTGCCAACATAAACTTGGTCAATTCAGTAAAGTAATAGGCTGAAATTGAATACCTACATACGCATATGAAATGCGAAGATGGACAAACATAGATTTACAAATTGCTTCATCAGATACACAGAGAAAAGATAAATTCACGGAGGGATGAGGAAGCAAAATGAACAAGCCTGTCGTCTTCTCTTGCAATGGAACAAAAGAAGCTGATCATGTTTCTACAGACTTTCTATGTTACAAATCAATAAAGCTGAACTTTTGTAATTTAGAATTTTTTGAATCATGGGTTCACTTTATAACTGTAAAAAGGTAAACTCAGTTCTATCCACAGATAAAGTCACTGCTCCATTTTGATTTTCATACATAATTATGATTATATTTAATTATTCATATTTGAGTATGGCAAGCCTAGTGAATTATTGGAGCGATGAATTCATTCAATTTTCAATGCATATTGTGCTTTAATGAGTGTTTTTCTGTCAAGATATTGCAGTAATGCAACAAAATCGATAAGCTATAAATTAGAGTTGCCTCCTCGTGCACTTCATTCGCCAGATTTAGCCCCTTAGGATTGCTACTTCTTTCTAAACTTGAAAAAATGGATAGGCCCACTCTAGTCATGGAAATGAACCTTTCAAAAATTTTTTAGTTGTTTAGTATGCTACTTCAATAATACCCTTGTACATCAATAATGAATAGACGTGAAAGATCCAACAGCATTTACTTTACAATTTTAATAAAAAAACAAGTCGTCCCTGTTTGTCATTTCCCTGAAACTGATACATTTTCAGTATTATTACGTGCTCTAACTCTGAAATGATGCGAATGTACACAGGAACGACATAATTGGAATCTAAATGAACAACATTATCTAAGTTTTTAAGTGTTTTAATGAGTCATAACTTTAATAACTGTTTGCAACACGAATTAGTTGATATTCGCGCAGACGAAAAGTTTCCGATGTTTACAAGCAATAAAATACTTCAAACTTTCAAACTCAAGCAGAAAATCTTTCAGAAAGCATTTGTTTGTCTGCAATAATACACATGCTCTACTCGAATTAATATTCAACTCACCGCTGATGTTCGCTGCATATGGAAGAAAGAAGAGTTTAGTTATTATTATGATCAATATTCTTTTAAATTTGAAAGAAGTATTAATTATATATATATATATATATATATATATATATATATATATATATATATATATATATATATATATATATATATATATATTTAACTTAAATATATGTGGATAGCTATGAAGAAAAGGCAATTAATTGTTAATGTTAACGACCGATCGAAATTTTGGCATTTTTGTGACGCTCTTCCCTTTCCGATGAAAAAGTAATAGGTAATATGTGATTCTATTCTAGGAAGAAGTTATTTAAAAATACATAATAACATTTACATTATAATAACAAACTAAGAATTGGAACAATATATACCCTTAAAAACATAATTAAAACATTTGTTTTAATTTCTTGTTTGGCTACTAATTCGAAGTAAAGACTTGCTTTTCGAGTGAAACTTTTCAGAAGGGTTATCGAGAATGCCACGATGCACAGATATTGTTAAGCACTGCACTAGAAAATTCTTTCGAAAAATAAGTCACAGCATAATGAATAAGGTTATGAAACATTGAAATCGATGTGGCGATAGAGGGAGGCACAAGACAATGTTTCGTCTGCAATGAACTCATCAGCTGTGCCTTGTATATCGTCAAGTGAGAAACGACTTCAATCCCCAATAACGACATCTCCCCTAAAGTTAAGATTGCCAAGAAATATATACTTCAGAATTTTTAAATACAGTTACTTTAGTAGTATTATCGTAGGTATATTAATTTAAGTGTCTAGGAATTCAAACTGATTGGATACTTATCAACTCCTTGGACTGAGTTTTTCATAATCTATTCTCATGAATATATATTTTTAATGATATTACTTTTTGTTCAGGAAGTTTTAAATTAGATAATCAGATTTAACTGGTTATTAGTCATTTCTAGATAGTTGCGATTAACAAATTTTTTCGAGAAGTATCTAAAAACTGAGGATACTTCTTATGTATACTAACCTGATCCGCCGACAGCGAACTATCTCCAGACGCATTCCTTTCTTGATTGGCAGCCGATTTTTCTGTTTTACACGCTGTGTGATATTCGTTTTTTGTTTTTTCAACTTTCTGCAATAGTTTCACCCAAGGCTTTTGAGCTTTTTTGAATGCTTCCTCCATATCTTTTTTCTCCTTTATTTGCATCATTGACTGAAAAGGAAGATGTATATCAGATGGAAATTTTAGGAATGATATATAATTACAAGTGAAGTATGCAATTTAGGATAAAAAGCAAGGAGTTCTGTAAAATTTTTTGGTTTTATTTGATTTGAACTTGAACACTACATTAGAACACCACTAATTTGATGCTGAGTTCAGTCAGCTACTAAGGCAAGTCTTATGATTGAATGAGTATTATGACCTACACTAAGAGGTTTCTGGACATCATTGATATTCTTCGAGCGAATTGTATGCTTTACCATTTCCTTCGATATAAAATTGCAGATAACTATTTGAAGAAAAGGTCTCAGTATTGCCAGTTCATATGTTCGCTTGGAACATTCACAAACACGTATGGAAATGAATTTTTAAGTATTCGTATTCCCAATATAAAAATATGTAATTGTAAAACTAAATAATTCTAAATTTGTTGGTACTGGAGTAATGATTATGGATAATGATATTTGGCATTGCACAAAAGACAAATATTTCGAATATCAAAATATAATGTTGATCATATGTTGAGTACATATGGGTGTGGTCCACGCCTATATATATATATATATATATATATATATATATATATATATATATATATATATATATATATATATATATATATATATCAGTTTTATGACAAGAAAGCAATATGCGAATTGATGCAAGAATATTTCAAGTTCGAATGACCCTAGTACAAAGTACAAACAACAATTCATGACCACAGGAAATATTTATGCAATTAATCATAATCATGAATATTTGAGAATGCAATTAAAATAAACAATTAGTTATTCGATTTTGTTAGGTTAGGCTCTGTACATAATATGAGTATTTAGCACATTAGTTGGACTAAACATTGAATTTTGAATTTTCCTTCTACATGTACATACACATATAATCATAGTGATAGTGAATTATCAAAAGTTTCTGCTGGATTAACGACATTGAGGTCTATTTTTTCCTTGAAACATCCTTTTTATAACGAATAAAAGTTTTTCCTTATTAATGTAATTAATATTTGCCAAATATCAATTCTAATCTTTTTATAATGCTAATTTTAACTTCCTTTACTGTAATGTAATGTAAGGAACTAATTTGTGGTGGCATTCGTTATTATAATAAATACTTATGTGAAAATATTCAAGAAATAGCGAATAAGTAGTTATTATCTTAATTTGGTAAGGTTTTCATTTCAGTACGACTCCCAATTGAAGTTACCAAGTCAACAAATATGAAAAGTAAACTCTAAATGCAGCTAGATTCAAAGAAAAACGGATTAGGAAAATACGATTGGGAGCGTGAGTTCCCTTGTTTAATTTATTTATACTAAACTAATTTAAATTGAACGATGTGAAGCTTTATAAACATCTTTCTTAGGGTGATCATTACTTCGCGTTAGAGTCTGCAGAGTGTTTCTGTATGTTTGGACCAAAACCCTGTGGTATATGAGACATATTCCGAAATAAAACAGAATGAAAGGAAAACTCAAGAATGAATTTTCCAAGAATACGGAGAGGTCTATTATATCTTTATCAACTAAAATATTCCTAAAAAAGTTAGAAGTGGTAAACAATCATTATAGTCAAAAGAACGCAGAAATCGAACTTACTAATCGAACTTACCATTTACCAACTATTTTACAATTTATCATTCTTATTCGTGGTATATGGAACGACCTTTTTGAAAGAATATGAATGAAGTTGAACATCAAAAACTCATGCAAAATAACAAATTTCATCGATATTTGAAAAAACTGTTCGATTTTACTTATTTTAAATCGATAATATTTCATTTTAGCTGAATAATAAAAGAATCGGCAAATATGCATAAAACAGTGACTCATTCAAAAGGGTTTTTTCGAAAAGTAGAAAAAAAAAGATTTCAATCAGAAGAACGAGAAAAAAGGATATTCTACTTAAGTTGATGCTCCTTATCAATCGTTTAGAAATATTGGCAATCTGAATCATTGTTTTCGATTGCTATATTTTTATTTAGGTTAGTTACCTATATATTTTATTTTGAGATTGTTTTGAGTCAGATTTCAATCTTTTTGGACGCACCGCAGTTTTATGATAAATGGAATTGGGATAGTGAAATTATCGTTTCGCCATTATTTTCAAATTTTTAACATTTATGTACGTAGTAGATAAAATTATATAGGCAATAATTTCGACAATATAAATGGGATATCTTATCCAACAATTTATAACTTAAAGTTGATTAATTATTTAATTTTAATAATTTCATATCAGTACAGAAAAAATAAAAATGTGTCAGTTTTCCTAGAAACTATTCTTAATCAACATTTGAACAACTCGATAAAAATAAATGAAATCAGGGCGTCGAAAAAAATTATCTGTGTCATTTTATTGATCTAATTTATAAATAAACTCAATTAATCCTCAGTCAGTATCAATGAGGCACATATAGCAATTTCGGAACGAGCATTATGAGCAGTTTCAATGTCCTTATCGGCTTTAGATACAATGGGTGGTGCTGTCACGTCAGCTCGACGACAAAAGATGATCTCAGATGATTGCAATGCAGTGAAACCCCGGCAGCAAAACATCTCTGTCATGGGAACAAATGAACACTGCTTTAGAGAAAACGCTGTACTCAACATCGATCGTAGCAAAAAACTACAGACGTACCATTGTATAACGATAGCACGAAAAATGAAAAATTGAATACAAGCCAGAGTTCCGGCAAACTATGTATAAATACACAGTTATATAGATGTGTTTCCTAAATAATCCCATACCCCTTATATATTATATATATATATATATATATATATATATATATATATATATATATATATATATATATATATATATATAAGGAACGAAGAAGTTTCTTGCGGTGAAAAGTATGAATGAGAAAAAAACACAATTATCGGTATAGCCCGCAACTCCATTGGAGTTTTTTTTTTTTTTTTTTCTCATTTTTTTTCTCATATATATATATATATATATTGGAAAATTCATGCTTTTTCATTATCAACGGTGTTCTTTTAGAATTTTTTAGGCCAATTTATTCTTTAACGTCAATTCAATGTGTTTAGCAAAGATAGAATCTGAATAATAAGTGCTAATTTCTTCTGAATAATTCTAAGAGGTGCAGATTAAAATCACATAAACATCTGAGTAACGCATTGTTGGCAAGATTGAAAGTGTAGAATATACATGAAACGAAAGGATTATTTTCAGCTCAATAAACAGCACCTTCCAAACAGAAATAAAAATAAAAAGTGAAAAACTCTAAATTACTTTCTAACATATTCTAGAAGTCTCTAAAGATACTCATAGTAGATTAACATTCTAATTGAATATAACATAAAATTCAAACACTTGAACTTTTGATTTTCACTTTATTGACAACATAGCCTGACGCGTTTAGTCGTTACAAACGACTTCTTCAGATGCTAACAGAATACTACTAGAAAAAAAATATTAAGGATTAACATTTTACTGAGAATAATATGCGAAAATGAAAGTATTACTCTTATGTTTACCAAATTATTTGGACATTAGGACTTTCAAAAAACAACGTGTTTTCTAATTTTAAGTTCCAATGATCGAAATTTGGAAAAAAATTAAACACTGATATATTTCTTATTATCACATATCTATATGAAATGAAAACATGTGACTAGATTTGACAATATTATGTTCAACGCCGGTTCCGAACGGCTATTAGGCTTGTAATCAATGTACATTACCCAGCATACATCATATTTTCAAACTACTTTTAAAAAATAGACAAACACATACACCTATGCTTTTCACCGGGGCTCGAACCCGAGTTCTACCGCACCATAGTCGGATGTTCTCGATCTAAGCCTCGGAGACCGGCTTTACATCTACCAACTTCAGCAAGTGTTATGTTGATTGACAACATAAAATACGAACAAAAAAAGTTTCTGAAACTGAAAAAATTAACATGTCAAAAAGGCACAAAACATACAACATATGATTTTCATCAATAACACTTAAGTAATGAAAAAGATTAGAATGTTTTGAATAACGATTCATAATGTTGTTTAATTGTTTCTTTCAAAATCAAATTGAATATATTTTAAACGTAAATTGCATGTTTCACGCAGGCCTTTTATTACAGAGCAAATGGAAAATCTATAATATTTTCTTTGAATTATGTTGAAATCCTGTGGATTTCTCTAAACAAAATTCTCAGTTTAAATTCACTTTACAATTTTTTCAAATCTTCAGAAAAAACGAAAAATAATTCTGGAGAAATTATTTTTCTCATTCTAACTGTCCGCTATTGCTAAAAATATCAAATTACTATCATATATGAAGTATATGATATGTAAGATATGAATTCAATCACGTCTAATTTATAATAATATTGATGTGATATGAATTTGTCACCATTATTCATTTATTACATTTCATTTACGTTTTAGTAATCAAGTGAACTTTATCAAATTTGTGAGGTACCTACATTATCGTTGTATCATTGAAATAAACAAAGAATTAGTCAACACGGATTACAAAATATGCAACAGACAGTAAGCAATCAAAAGCTACATAGACGTGTAGGTATAACTTTTACTCGTCATTAGAATTATGAAATACCTACAATTACACTATTGCACAGACTGAAATCAACCGAGAGATAAAAATGTTATATGCAGACTTCATACTATTCCCTTAAAATACCTGACGATGTGTGAGCGGCCATTATATTTCATTTCTATTAAATCTACCATTTCAAATCCAGATTTAATTAATTTTTACCTCAAAATGCTAGATCTAATAAGTTTTATGGGTCTTTCATTAATTTTAATCCAGCTGTACTAAATTGACGAGGTGTCTAATTTAAGCGAAATTCAGCAAATTTTGAAAAATGAGAGAACGATATCTTTTCACTTACCCATTAACGATTGCAACTGAAAACGCAAAAAGCAATTACCAATTGGATTTATGCGACTTAAAGTCTTCTTATTCAAAGGCAGAACAGAATTGCAATTCTGAGTTCCTGATGAGCATTTCTAAAGATTAATGATTCTTTATTTGAAAATAAGTCCGATGATGGGAAGTAATTATCTTTGAGAAAGCGCGTATCCAGCTTCGCCATTTATAAATTCTAATAATTATTCTTCGCTGACGGCCAAGTTACTGCAACATATTGCATCTGACAACAATTAATGGTAACATTGATATTGATCGAACCATACAAGATCAATGTGTAAAGAACGCGGAATGATAAAAAATAACAAGAATCATCTGTTTTTTATTTTCTTGACGTTCTTGACGAAAGTTGAAATTAATCGTTTTCGTGGCTATCCAGGCTTGGGTAATTTACATGGTATTATTCAAACACATGGCCAAATTCAACAATTCTCAAATATTTGCACACACTCGACGTTTGCTTCGGGCTAGTAATCTATTATCAAGGTTTTATACTAAAAAATACAATAAGTATATATGTTTATATTAGTACGTTATATAATTCTATGCTGAAACTTGAAAACTTAATGCTTATGAACCATTATTAGGTAGTTACTAACATCCCTGATTTCGCAGCAGGTAAAATTTTTTTTTTTATATTACCGCATTGACTAATAAGTATATGGAAAATCCTGAAAACCTTTTTTATTGCAGACTTGAATAAATTCTCAGGAAATTCGAACAACAGTGGAATTTTAGATCAGTGTTTTAGAAATAACCATTCACTAGATATGAATAGATAAACAAGAAATATGAACAAAGGACGAAAATATAAAGTATAAAGCATTTTTTAGAAATCAAGTCTGCAGTGAAGGTTTTTACAGTATTTTACCTGCAACAATATCACGTATATAAAATTTTAGTAACCATATAATAGACACAATACTTCGAGTTTAACCATTCAATCGGTCAATATTATAATAAAATGGAAAAGAAGGCAGTATTTTCTCTTCAAATTTAAGTAAATTGTAAAACAAACGCTCTTATTTAACAATTTTGACGTGCACTTTTAATTACTGGCCGTCAGTCCGAAAAATCCAACGTAATAGTGAAACTTACGTCATAATTGTGTGATTAAGAAAGTGACGTACGTCGTTTATTCAACAATTGTTGATGATTCACTACTCTCATCCTTTCCATGAGAGATAACTTCGGCGTTGGGGCTCTGGAGGGTGAACTCGTCACCTTTTACTGTACTGAGACTTAAGGTTCGTGTAAAAACCTTGTTGTCTCATGACTACAAACAGCAGTTATTTCGGGAATTGATAACTCAAGGAGTGTCTGCTCTTGGTCGTCTGCAACGTACACACCCCTTCAATTGACAGGAGGCCACTTGCATTTGGCGTAACATACAACATCTTCTTTGACTCCTAATGAGTCTGGCTTTTCTTTGATCTTCATTTTATCTTTCATTTAATCTGAATGGTTCGATGGTCTTCATTTTACTGGAGCCTCAAATAATTTAATTGTGAGCTTGTGAGAGAATTGAGGTGAGAGATCACGTATATTAAGTTTCTTGAACTGCCTGTTTTCACGTGTTATTAGTATTGTTTGTTATTTATTTCATTTGGCAATATACAAGTGGTCTGGGTTTTCTTGTATCAATTAATTTGGTACATTTGTATATTAAAATGTTACCTATGTTACTGTTAAGAATTCGAGTGTTTCGAAATACTGAAGGGCGAAGACCCTCCACATGCAAGTACCTCCCTAGAAATGGAGAAACAAGTGAAACTAATACATCGTGTGGAGTGATAAAAAACTGATGTGTACCAGACATCACTGCTAACTTTGTGTGAAATATTTCTAGAGAGGAGAGTCCAATTCCAACCACCAAAGTGTCAACATCTAAGTAAACTAAAAAGGTAACTCAAAATACGTGCAGCTCACTATCATTTGATGATTTATCTTCAACTCAAATAAGTGGCGTCTCATATTAATTTAATAGACGCAGCAGTGAATGAAGTGAACAGTAGTTAATCGTACTACACTGCCTTATACGTTGTTATTAAGACCTTACAAACCTTATAACAAATTTAACAGTTATTAAATATTATATTATACATCAGAAAAATGTATAATATAATATAATTATCGGTAAATCTGGAAAACAGTGTTTTCTAACCATTACATCAGAAAAAACTATAACCCTTGAGTGAATTGACACTTTTTTAAACGAGTTTCATTTACATCTTGATTAGTAGCCCGAACGATATGTCGAGTGTTCTAACAATTTGGCAAATGTTTCGAATTGTATGATACTGTATATAACTATGTTTGATATTCTACAAAGTAATATGAGAAAGTCAATTGAAATTATTAAATAATTCGTATTGGCCTGGGATAATATCTAATTTGGACATATCCGCTTTTGCCTATTAGTTGCAGCGAATAAAATTGAAATTCTAGACAACAATAATTATCATTCAAACATTAAATGTCCGAACAGCGTTTCATTGTTATTCTAGTCGCGCAAAGTAATTCTGATTCGAAATTTGCATCACGCTGCGTAATTCGGTATGTGATAGGCGTTTAAAAGCTTTAAAATGGACTCTCACTCTCGAAAAATCGAAATAGAAATCCTTGAATAACGAGTAATGCACCAATCTTTTAACATTGGATACGGTACAATGAATGTGCGGTAGGTTACGTATTTGTGAGAGAACGACTAGTTTTTCGAATAAGATCTCAAGGTGTGAGAATATGTGGGAAGTATGAAACGCTTCGAAGAGAACTAATTTTTTAATACAACAGTATTAGAGTACATGAGAGTAAGTAGTTATTTTTCAACTGAATGAATGGAAGGTTTAACGAATATTTTCTAGCACCAATGGCTTGCAAATATGTACCTTAACACTAAAAGGGTCATGCTTCATACCTTCTATACCTTCAAAGACCGCAGCTGTCAATTTGACGTTATTGGAGATCCAGTTAAAATATTCATGAAACTGTGGCATATTTTGTTTAAAATTAAATAAAAATAACATTAATTCATTTTTTCATTAATAATAAACAATTTTATTACTCACACCGAGTGTCATTTGAAACAAATAACAGTTTTGTCAGCTCTTCGATACATTTTCCACAACCAGCGTTTCTACAGATTGCGCAAATTCCACACGTTCTATTTTTTAAAAATTTTTATTGACATGATTTTTCCGCCTCTTATTATTTTTAGTACGTCGCTCACCCCTTTCTTGCCTTTGAGTAGCAACAGAGGTAGATTTTTTGAGCATGAGTTTTCAAGTGTAAATCAAGTATATTGTAAAAAACGTACAAACTATAACCCACTTCTAGCTCTTAGGTTGTTCTTAGTGCTATTTTATCAGTAACATCCACACCAAATTTTGTTTCATTATAAAATTCAATTGCCCCAGGTATGCTCTTTTTGATCATTATATTCTCACTTTGTTGTGCAGAGTACTCCAAATACTAAAATTTTTTCCTGGTTTCCTAAATCTACTTCGGATTCTTCTGATAAAGAAGTCATCTGTTCCAGTTGAAAGTCTTCATCACTGCATCAGAGTTTCATAAACTGTCGGATAAATCGTCTCTACTTTCATTACCTAAGACATTTTGATGCATATCCTGATATCCTAACAGTATTTCACCTATTTCAGAACTATTGAGAGGGCGACACATTTTTATAACGAATCACAATTGCTAACTGAACAACAAAACCAACGTCTAATAAGTGTAGGTATGTATAATACAAACAATCTAGAGGCATTTGTACATGAATCTCTTTTACCACATAATAGTTTTTTATATAGATATAGGGTTACGATTACGAATTAGGAAAAGTCACGAAATATGGAAAGAAACAAAATAGAATTGTGAAATATTCTAGAATGAACTTGCCGTGCCGTCAAATTGACCGTTTTGGTTTTTCTAGTGTTAAACTAGTAAGTTTTCTCCGAAGAAAGTGATATATATATTAGAGTGATTAGTGAGATATATTGAGCATTAAGTGCTTAGAAAAAGTAGAAAGTAGTAGATCTTCTGCAAAAATGTGTTTTGATTATTAAACTTCTGCAGTTGGGGACTTATTTCTGAAGATTATTTTTGTCTGGAGTTTACGGCACTCATTTAGTCCATTTCTATGAACTATTTCTTAGAAAGGTCTATTTCCAGGTCGATCAGAAAAAATTTCCCACGAATTCCCAGTTTTATAGAGTGTGTTCCGTAATATTCACCAGTAAACTAGCCACTGCTCATGACGTCAGAAAAAGACGTCATATTGTAGTGGTATAATACGCCATATTGTACTGGTAAAACGGACATGACAGGGTACATGGGGTGTTTGTGCAAGAACTTTATTTATTTACTGTTCATGAAAAAGGAATAATGGCGTCTGAAATTGAAAAATCTGAAAGTCCATTTCATTCTTACACTACCAATGTATGCAAATTGATATTGTATTATAAAACTTCTAATAACTTTTGGAGCACAAACTTAAACAAACACTGTTTTCTAATATGTGGTCAGTTTCTGACGTCACGCAGTGGCCAGTATATTTCGGAACGATTCGCCAGTATGGCGTCTATTTCTGACGTCATTAATACTGTCCGTAATTACACTAGTGAATATTACGGAACACACCCATAGAAGAGCGTCATTTACCTGATTCACACAGTAATTACCTAAAACAAAATAAATTTTGTGCAGATGTAGTTTTACATTTTTACCCAAAATTTAGTGGAATTCCAAATGTATAGCTTCAGATTCTCACTAAAAACTAGAAACTATGTGGTAGACACTTTGCAACCTATTCTGGAGTTCTTGATGAACTTAGTCACCCCATTTTTATTAGTACTAAGTTCTATCTGTCTTTTAAAATTTTCAACACATTCTCCAACAAGAAGAACGCTTAGCCTATTTTTCGAGTGACGAAATACTGAATATTCCATAATTATAAACGCACTAAGAATGCCAAATGAGAATTATTGAAAAATTATCGATACACAGATGAATATGGTCCCAAGTATACTTCCCTAGCCACTTAATTCCCAAGAGTCAAACTACCTTATTACAACACTCCCCAGTCTATATAAACGAAATATGAACTTCATTTTGATACACCCATGACTATATCTTAGTAATAATTCGACTTATAGCCAATAAGAGAGATCTAAACTTAAACTTAGACCTGAACATCACAAAATGGCGAGTACTCCTTTATCCCACCACACAAACAAAGATAAAAGCATATAAATTGCAGGTTATTATATCACCGCGAATTGTTTTGAATAATAATACCCAATCTACCTATTGCACCTTAGGAAGATAACAACAAAACTTACACAACCTTTATCTTCCACACTTTTCGTGAGCGCGATCAAATCAGATAATTATTTACCTTATGATAAGTGTCTTTTTGCCACTGTTTCACTTTGTTCACAACATCATTAACAAGATTGTCTTTCAGCTTGGTGTGTAGGTCGCCCCTGCTCTCTGCCTCCACGAGCACGCCCTTCCACGCGGCCTCCGTGGTCCCGTATTCCGGGCCCTTCTCGATCAGGTCGTTCCATTTTTTCGCCCACGTCTTCAGACTCTTCGCGTAATTTTTCTCGATATCCGCCCGCTCGGAAACGAGCGCCATCAGGTCAACGCACAACTTGTTGCCATCCTCGATCCTCTTGGTCGTCTTCTTGTAGTTGTTCGGCTCCCAGAAGGAGTCGCTGGTCGCAATCAGCATGTTGTCGTCACTATGGTGCGACATCTTGACCGCTCAAGAGTTCCGACACCTAGAAAGATAAATGGACAATATTATTTCTTTTATTTGAAGTAGCTAGATTACACTGCTGGAAAACCGAATTGAGGCACAAAAAGTCAATAATGAAATTAGTTGGAGCCTTTCTTAAAGTACACAACTTTCATTGCTAATTTGAGTAATCTACCTGAGGAAAGAATGATACCTACATATCTCAAAAATCAGAAGCGTTAGGACAAAATACTTATCAAGATTTCAATAATGCTATTAATCATTTCACTCATTCATTTAATAATAATTTGTCTTCTTTTCATCTCTAAGGTTCGAGTAACACTTCATAGTTATTTATTTGTAAATTAACTTGCTAGCTACGAATACACTATAATTATTTTGTTACAGGGGAATGATAGAACCAGGGATTCGATTCAATCCATAAGGGAAATGATTAAATCACAGACGATATTAAAATCACAACTCGGTAATTTCGGTAAATAAGGTAAATGATTTGATCAAATCCCTCAAAAGTTTTAGTAAAAAGATAAAATTAACAGTAAAAAAAAATACCAGTTAGTAAATTCTACAGTTTTGGTGCATGCACCTACCGAAGATAGAAACGCATTATGTTTTTAAGCTTTTGCATAGCTTTTATCGCGAGCTTTCAGCGCGGCGACCGAATTAAGAAATTCCGTAACGAAAATAAAACCTAACAACCACCACTCCGCCTACCATGTAGCTCGGCAGAGCGTTCGCTTAACGTGTATGTATACCGAAACTTGCATGGCGCATGATAATCCGATTGAAATACCTAATTTCAATTGTATTGTTCCATTCAAACGAGATACTGTTCCAAAAGATGGGGTAGCTATTTACCAAAATAATAATAATGTTATTAATATCATGACTCCGCATATTGAAATAAATACTGCACACGTTAGCGATGTTGATGTTAGGCGCTCATTTGTTGGAGATATTTGTGCGTGCTTATGCACACTTAGAAATGGCCTACACATAGTCATGGTAGCAATTTACATTTCTCCGAATACAAAATTGGACGAGGTAGAGCATTTTATTCATCGCACTTTACTGGAGTACACTGAAGAAGGGTCGAAAATACTTGGTACAAATGGTAATAAATTTCCACTTATCTTGGCTGGCGATTTCAACATCAACTTCGCTGATAAAAAATCAGAGCGGTTGACAAATTTTCTTTCGAAAAAATTTAATTTGAAAATGAATAATGATCCATAAGAATCCACAACAAAATATGGGACCACCATTGAGGCGGTATTTTCCAGATGTTTAGAGGATATCAAGTCTCAAACTTATGTTTATTATTTCAGTTACCATAAAATTATAGTTTCAATGATAAAAATTCCTGAATAACCTACATGTATTGTACTATACCTAATAAAAATATTCTAAACAATATTAATTTCACATTTATTCAATGAAAGAAAAAATTTGTTTTCTTATCGGTCACCACACCCAAAAAGTGTAACTTGAATTATTATCAAAGAAAAAACTTGAATTAATATCAAAAGAAAAAAATACTGCATAAATAAATAAATAATTATAATTCCATAAGTTTATAAAAAAATGCTATGCAATTGCTTTACCGTATAATCATTACTCAACCATTTAATTTTTTTTACATGCAAAAAGGTCCATGTCTCTTCCAGGATTCGACTTGAAGTGAAGTTGAGTCCTTAGCAAGGGAGCTTCACTCTTACCACTAGACTGTGGAGACGATTCATGAGATTTTGATACCATTGTGGGGATGGTATCATATTTGTTATAAAAAATAATAAATATCAAATTGTTCCATCAGTTGGAATTATAAAGGATTGCTACCTATAAATGCTGTTTCAATAACTACTACATAATTCAACGAATAAGTTCAATGGATTAACAATCTACTTAACAATTAAACGCATTTGGACGTCTAGAATTCACAAATAATTCAAACTACAACATACAACGTTGCAAAAATTCAAAATACAACGTACTCGTATCGAAACGATGTATCTGCAAAAAAATTACGTGCTTTGTAATTCGAAATGTCACATACCACCTATATGTTTCAATAAAAATTATTATATAAATCCAAATAAAAATTATTATATTATACAAAAACGCATGAAACTGATGATTGAAATTTCAATTAAAACATAATTCATATTTAAAAATATAATTTTGAGAAAATCTATTTATTTTATTAATTAATTAAGAATAAATAATTTGTGTTTCATTGACTAGTTTTGTATCGTTCATTCCAAATTCAATGAAACATAAATACGTTTTTTGATACTATAAAAATGATTGATCTAATTTTTTAACTGATGTGTAGTTTTTATATGGTTGTATGCAGCTTGTAATATCAAACTCATGATATATATATATATATATATATATATATATATATATATATATATATATATATATATATATATATATATATATATATATATATATATATATACCTATCACGATTTTCAATTTATTTTCCATTTGCAACGTATTCTTATTGCTTACAATGTTATACGTTCTTTTTGTGATTCATCATTTTTCAGTTTAAAGATACCTATATAAGACCACAGTGGCTTTTGGTCTCCGATAATCTAGTAAAAGTTTGACGTCGTCGCATAGTTTTAATATCGTTTCATTATCGCACTTATATAAAACGATTTCTAAACAAAATGTTATGAATGATGATATAGGTATGCTGGGTAATGTACATTGATTACAAGCCCATTGGCCTTTCGGAACCTGTAGTTATCACAAACAGGCTGAAAATATTTATCAAGCATATGAGTCATGAGTACTCTTATAGTAAAAAATATTAATTTCTTACACTCTCTTTTGAATAAGAAAATGATAGAAATTACATTGAAGGTTCTAAATTTTTATATACTTGAATTCAATCAAAAAGTCGTACTCATACTTATCGTTAAAATGCTGACATGTACAGATTCTTTTGAATAAGAAAATGATAGAAATTACATTGAAGGTTCTCAATTTTTATATACTTGAATTCATTCAAAAAGTCTTACTCATACTTATCGTTAAAATGCTGACATGTACAGATTTAATTGATTAATTATTATTATTATACTACATTGATAAAACACATTAAGTAGTCAAGTCCAACAGTATCATCTTTAATTTATTTCTATTCGATTGTAAGCAAACAATTCATGCTGTGTCGTATCTAGTGTACAATTTGAGAAAAACAACATACCTCATACCTACAAATAAATCTCTCGTTCACTTTACTATAAACGTTCACCATTCCTTCTCTTTATTGGTAAAACTTCTCAAATATCATTGAGAAACTAATTGTCAAAGACTAGACGTATATTTCATATCATGTGTAGAAATAGAGAATAGTTAAAATTGACAGATTCACAATGAATTATATGTCAGATACAAAGTTTTTGCATATCTTCGAATATATAAGACGTTATTAAGCCTGGAAATGGTCATCGTGAATTGAAGTTTAATATGTTTCATTTTAATGTGGCTTTATATTTTCATCTCTCGAACATTTTTGTTGGTTTTCATCACAACGGAGTAACCGAGAACCAGATTGAGTTATAGAAACTTGGAAATGAAAGAACGATCCACCGAGAAATATCCACAGAGAAATAAATGCCCATTTGCAGCGAACATGTGTGATGTGATGCCTCCATTATCCGTCAAGGAATAAATGTTAGAGTATTGAAATGGATGACACACAATTGCTAGAAGCAAAAGACAGAGGACTCGTTCTATAACTAACTCATCAGTTGTGTCACGACCATCTTGAAGTGAGGCAACGATCAATCCCAAACACCTTCTTATGATCCAAAGAGCCACCCAGCTTCGAACACGTGTGTCTACGGCTGTGTTCTATAGTCAACGAGTCTTCTCTTTTTTCCATCTTCAAGTGCGTACAATTTAAATTCCCTACGCCAATCTGATGGGAGCCAACTATCTCGAAACATGTATCAACTGCATCCCGTTCTCTGATAGATGGAACTTAAATGATTAGTTCACTAACGGATGTTTGCCTCATTTTGAAGAGATAGGGCCTAGGTGCGTTTGGAAAACCATCGAAAATTGCATGCCACTGAAGATTCGCATAATAGGATGACACAGCTGGATGGTATTTCCAACAAGTTTGATGTTTACCGAATTGTTGTGAAATTTCTCGAAATGAATTAAAATGTTTCGAAACAATGTCATTTACTTCGATAATTTGTTACAAAAACCGTTGAACATATCTGATAAACGAGGAGGTTAGCAGAACAAACCAGGATTAAATTTTCCAGTTGAACTAACGGTTCGAATCTGAAGTTAATCTTTTTTAAAACTTATACAAGCAGAGTCGAGGTGCAGTACTGTCGAGTTTATCTGAAAAGCTTTGAATAAATTCACTAAATCAACCGTCGAATTCCGTCGAGACGTTCTCTGTCCCTCTACCCACTCGCACGAATTAACCACGAAGGGGGATTAAGCCAGACAATCGAAATCTTTTACGAAAGGAAGGAGGACGCAGTTATTAGAATGAATGATTCAGAATGTGTATAATAGTATGTAGATCCTTTCAACCTGAATGAAGTTCAAGCTCATCCGGCGTTCTTTCGGTTCAGTTATAAATTTCTCAATACGACTGAAATTTCGTTTTGAATGACAGTGGCGTAGACAAGGGGGTTTCCGGTTTGAAAGTTTCGAGATTAGTTTTACCAGCTTAGGACGATGAAATTGCATAAAGTTTGTTCGATTAATAATGAGTGCTGAGTTAACAAAAACCGACATTTTCAACAGCTATAGGTGCAATATGTCGATATTGAAAATTTGCCTAATAAGTGACAGTATTTTGAAGTGTTCTACAAACTTATCCATAATCTATACTTGTTTCAGTTTGTTGAGTTTGACACAGATTTTGTTATTTTGTTACTAACAGACGTTACGGTTAATTACTTCAACTAAATCTAATTAGTAATATTAAACACAATTATATTAGTACTATAGAAAAAAAAAAAAAAAAAAAAAAGACGGATTTATCGTTAGCCACATGTTTTGATTTAATGTCAGATTGGATGAACAAACCGAGTTCAATAAACACAAACTACTGTATGTAACTGTTAAATTACAAATAATCACTAATAGTAAGAAACGAACATTGTAATACTCAATGTGAAACCACCATTCGTTATTAAGTTGGCAATATGATGATAGTATTTCATTCTTTGATACTTTGAAATTGATCCATTAACCAAAAATATAATTAAAGTATTTATTTAATGCAAATAAACTTTGAAAATTGATCATATGTTGAAACATATGTAAATTACAAAAATATAATTATTAAGTATATTGCCTAGTAAAATGCCCTAATTTTGAAAGAAAAGATTCATAAAAGCAAAGTTTATTTTAAAATAATATATATCCCCAGGTCCCTATCCTCAGGTTATTCGAGACTCACCATGAGTGGTTAACCCCCCCTTTCATTAAAAATCGATACGCTACTGTCGAATGGCATATAAAAATGAACTCAAATTTGGGAGCAAGGCGTTTCAATCAGATATATTCAAATATCTCAAGGTTATCTCGTCTGAGTAGTTAACTAAACCTAAAAATACATTGAAATTGTTTATCGTTTCAAAAAATTTGATGATATTAATCAATTCATTGCTAATACAGCTGGATCGCTTGAAAGCGCTTTCTTTAATCGTTGTAGCACATAATTTTAAAGGTACGAGTATTTCGTTCCATCTCAGAACTCACAATCCGCATTATCTTTTTGAATTCAAAGACTAATTTTAAGCTTTATTATCTATTATAATACGATAATTCATAGATTCCATTTAAGCGCGATGGCATGTCAACGGTGTCGCATCCTGTCTCATGGCTAGATGGCGCTACAGGTTGATAAGATTCAACGATCGAGCCGAGTCCGATCTCAAAGATTGATCGAATAAGGTACCAAAAATAACGAATCACAAACGATAAAATCGACTCGAATAACTCGTTGTTTACCTTGTTGGAAAAATGTGCTTTGATAAAATTGAATTTTGTATGTACACGTGAAAATTTAAATGAACTATTGAAAATTGAAATGGAATTAAAATTGAGATTTTCACAAGAAAGAAATAAGTGCAATGAAGCATTTTGGGTTTCACTAAACCACTTCATATTCCTCATTTAATTAATCGTTATATGTCGAAATATTCATTCAATATATTCAAAGTATTGTAATATTCAAAGATCTTATATTTCATTCACAGAAATATAAGAAAGAAATTGAGAGCAACAATTTTCCTAAGTGTGTTGGTTAAGATAATAATTATTTCATTTCATACTTTTTTGGACGATTAAGGACTACAGAATAATTTACAGAATAATTAATCCTAATTAATTACAGAATAATTAGGTTCTGTTACTTCTACATTAAGATAAATGTGAACTTTACGAAAAATTTTACTAAAATAATTTTGAAAAAATTGTTAAATTGTTACTATTAAAATATAAAATTCTTAGAAACAAAAAAATACTTGCTAGGTATTTTTTTGAATATTCTATACATTAAGGTAACAAACATGGAACTCGACAACTTGTCCAGAACATTCATATTAGTTGAACTAGATAACCCTGTTTCCATAATATGTAATGTGTCCTTAATAACTTCATTGTTCAATTTAGTAAGTGGTATTTTAGTAGATGTAACCGACTGTATGGTTCTGTAAATGCTGGTATATTGGAAATTTGATTGGTTGGGATGCATTTTCCAATAATTTCTGGTAAGCAAGGCTATACTATCATGATATTGAAAACCAACAATTTCATAAAGAAACGATAAATTCCAATCATTCAATGGCACCTCAGGCAATGAAAGCGTGGCTAGAAACAAATGTTTTTTCAAGGTAAAAACCATTTTCGTAATTTGATGATTTGCGAACACGCCAACTGTAAATATATACTATACCTACAATTAGTTTGGGTAATGGATCCTCACCTAAACTGAGTTATATCGATCTCGTCTAATTTTGGACATGCTGAAGTCAACTTCAACCTCAATGGGTTATTTACATATAATAGTAAACAATGATATATTTTCATAAGAAGTTTTTTGAAATTCTATCAATGAATTAGTTTGTTAGTTACTTGATTATGTCAAGCCCATAAGTGGTAAATTCTTGCATTGTTATTTGAAAATTTTTGAAAGGCATAAAAGAAACTTAAAACACATGCTGAACCATCACGGAAATTATTTATTCTACTTGATATATATTTCGGACAGCTGAACAGTTGGCAACAGTTGTGATAACTGTATACAGCGACTCATTAATGAAAGGTTCCAAAAAAGTGTTTGATAATTTAAGATGATGAAAAATTTACTTCAAATTGAAGGTGGTTATCGACGAATTATAATGTAGAAAAAATACAAACAGCAATGTTCTCTATACGGTAAACATAGATTGTGACAAGGTAACTCCATCAGGGGAAGTACACCTTAGTGCAAAAAACATGTTTAGGTAGTAGCGTAGCCACGAAAGTGGTTTTCTGGATTATAAACGCCACCACCTCGAACCTGCGAACGAGACTCCAAAAACAAACGTGAACTCACTACATGAAACGTGAAACGAAAATATCGATTACGAGTACTGATGTTATGGCTAGCAAAATAATCATAATTTAAATTCATTCAACTTAAGATTTTTATTTTTGTTACTGTTTATTTACAAATTTTAAAATTTTTCTTGGCCAGTGTTCCTCAGGTAGCTCAAAATCTTCTGATAAGCCACCCCCCTTTAAAAATCCTGGAAAGTTGGAAAGTATTCAATCTGAAGTGTATGATGTTCCACAGGAGAACTGTGGGCGTTTTGGCTGCAGTTACGCCGAATGTTTAAACATAGAAACAGTTATGTTTCCTGTTAGGGTGTCAGTAAAAATAAGTATCGAGAGCTCTGACTTCTACTATAATTTGACTAATTCTTCAGACAACGGTAGGGGCACCTACAAAGCTTCTTATATATGCCGTTGACACCAGTAACAGCGTCTTCTGTTCAACTAGGATCAGTACCGAATGAATTGAGGAAATAATTTTATGTTGTAGAAAGGTGATGTACTGAATTCAAGCCTCCTGCCGTTAATTGTCGAGAAAACTGAGTGTCTATTGAGAAGAATACATAAAACAAACTTTACTTGCTACTATCATATTCTTTTATTCTAACACTACATGGACGGATTTTCAATTCACACATATATTCAGCAAATAATATCGATGCACTTAACTAGACATAAACAAGTACATGGCAAATGAAATGTTTTCAAATCAACAATACCACATATCTTCTTCAGTTTCTTCTTCAAAGTTTTTGTACTTGCACAAAGTACCACAACGAAAATCATAGAAAGACTGGATGCTTTCTTTTTCAGGACTGATCTGACCTTTTTTCTGGACAGTTTGACCTTCTTGTTTATGTTTTGTACTGTATTTACTGCTATATGATCAAGAACGAAGCTTGTTTGCGACTAGTTCTATACACCAATCACACTTGCTGAAGATATGAAGTCATCTTTGGTATACGTAGTTTTTAATGAAAGTTTATGATAACATTAATTAAGGTTTGTTTCATTTTTTGCGACAAGTATTTATTAGAAAAAACCTGAATTCATGAGTTTGAGGAGTGTATATGACAAAGAGGCAAAGACTGTTGAGAAATCACTAACCATTAGAAGAAAAGACCAAATATTCAGAGAACTCAAAATGCAGCACGAAAATTGTAACAACCGATATGTTTCGTGTAGAGTGAATATAATAGTTGTAGAATTATGTAGGGGAGACCGGGGACAAAAGTAACGGCGGGTCGAAAGTAACAAACGCCCTGTAAGTATATCGAATCACCAAAACATAGCGTCGCTGTACTCAAGTGATACTTTGGTATACTCCCCTCCCCTGCAAATAGTTTCCGTGCGCGCCACGTGCTTTTTGGTGGTGTGAGAGGACGCTATGTAAATTTACTGCTCAAAAGTAAGTTTTTTGACATTTACTTATTTTATGTTTACGTATAGTTAAAAGTATGATATCAACATGAATATTTGCCTATAGTTTCTTGATAAGATTGATCGTTGTGTGTTTTAATCCATTTTTGTCTATCACGTTTCGTTTTAAGTTTATATTTCATATTCTAACGAAAATGAGGTAGGGTACAAAAGTAACATAGCTATATGGGTACACAAGTAACATGTTACTTTTGTCCTCGTATGGATTTATCAACGCAAATTATTTATGAGTATCTTTATTTCAACAGAATGTCGCGACAACGCATAGGAGCCACTACACGAGGGACTACTGACACGGAATTGTATCGAAAAGCTGCAAAAGAGCATTTAGAAGATGGTGAAAAAATTAGAGCTTTGTTAAAAAATTTAATGTTTGTCATGTAACATTATATAGATACATAACAAAATTGAAGGCAGGAAACACTAATGTTGTCGTTGGTTACCGTTGCACCAAAGACACTTCAAGAAGCAAGTTAAGCCATCAATAGATCAAAAATGCTTGTTACTTCTCGATCCCGCTGACACTGATACTCTGCTAACTAGTGTAATTTGTGATCAAAGATCTGAGTCACCGGTTCCAGAACCCAGTAGATTACAGCGAACAATCTTATCTCAGTTATTAACTCCTATATCACCTAAAGATATCAAACCTTTACCACAAGCAGGTCCAAGGTCATTACTAAATAAAGGAAGTAAGAACGGTTAGGTGGCAATTTTGACGGACACACCTGAAAAAAATGCAATCGAAGAAGAATACCAACTAGGAAATAACGCCAAGAAGAAAGTTTTACCACCTGATAATGAAGAGTGCAAAAAGAAAATGAAAGGAAAGAAAAAAAAACAAAGAACACAGATAAAGAGAAGGAAAATAAGTCACACGACGAGGATTCCTTCTGTCTTGTTTGCTTAGAAAGTTTTGGAAATAGTCGATCAAATGAGCAATGGATACAATGCATTGAATGCAAAATGTGGCCACATGCTGAATGCGTCAATGACGAAACAAATTATGTGTGCCATAATTGTGAGTTTGAATAAGAGAATGGAATTGCATAGTCCTATTATCTCTTATCATTAGAAGATCTCATAAGATACTTAAAATAAGAATTAGAAAGAGACTTCAGTTATGTTGATTTGTTTTGTTAAATAAGTAGGTACATATGTAAGTGTTGTGCATTAGTAATGCAAATGTAAACTTTTTGCTATTATACAGTTCCTAATAAATATTTTTTGATTGAATATGTTTTTTATTAAATAAATTAGAAACCCACTTTGTCCTGTTACTTTCGACCCACGCCGTGTTACTTCCGAAACGTGGTCGAAAGTAACAAGAGACGATTTTTTTTCAAGTTCCTAATTTTCATTGAAAAAATTCAAAATTGCGTTAAATTAAGGTGGTAATGTAAAGAACATAAACCAAATTTACATATATTTATATCCGTTACGTCATACTAATAACACCTAGCTAGAAACAATGGTTAATGTACAAAATGTTACTTTTGTACCCGGTCTCCCCTACGGAACAAGACTTCTCATTGCGTGTATTACTTCACTTCGAGACACAAAAAATCTAAGAGGCTTATGAACAGTCACGAAGCGGAATAGTCAATTTATACCTATGTATATATTGCACAAAACAATTGGATTTGCTAAAGCTTCTAGATTGGCCTCGTGTGAATGTCCTATAACCGTAAAGCCAAGAAATCGATCAGTGTATCGAGAACTCCTATTGAAAATTCAGGAATGTACATTGATTTTTACGCAGTAATTTCCCGTGACCTTGATTTATTCTTTCGTTTTCCACTGTTCGGTTTTCCGTCGGTCAGCGTATAATAAAATAATAACTCCCAAATAAGTTTTCATAGATTCTGATGTCAGAATAACTCAGTAATTAGCAATTATAATGATAAATCTTCGAACAATGCCATGTCACATTCATAGAATATAATTATCAATTTTTTTAAAACTATTTTGTATGAATATTTAATTTTAATATTCAATATTTATGAACTGAATAAACATTAGAACTCAATAAATATTCCAATTCTCCATGGTAAGCTTGCTAATTGAAATTGGGTTGAATTATTTGAGTGCAGTTTATTTTAGCTTCAATACGAAGACAAATACGTCTGCCATAACATTACAACAAGCAACCTATCAACATTTCTTATCACGCATTTCGGTCATACGTATTTAAAAGTTCAAAATTGACGTGTTACTAACTCGCAATTCACAATATATATTCAAAATTCACTGAAGGCAAGGTTTATGAAAGGTAGTTAAAATTTAATTTGTAGTTAGTATTGCAAACGTGTTCTATAATAGAAAATTCGTGTAAATTTTCCGTTTTACTACAGTTTTGATTTATCGCTCGGATCCGAGTATTTGAACCGAGTTTGTTTATAAAACTTTTACATGTAACAAGAACAATAACGCTGAAGATCCTTCATCAATTCGCACGTTATCTACTCGATTATAATGCGACGTTGTATAAAGGTTCCTGATTTAGCACTTATATACAAACAATAACGAATGTTGATATTGACAGAGAATTCAGACAACAGTCCTTCTATTATAATTCATGAACGTTTCAGAATATACTTGTACAATGAGTTTACTGTGACTTCACTGTAACAATCAATGAGCCTTGTTACTTAATACGCAACTCCATTCTTAGGTTAAGTATATGATTATCATAAATCGTAAATACATATAATTTATAATTATTGAAAAACAGCGTCACTATTTGTTCAATAAGTACATTTTATCATTTTTAATTGAATATATGTAAAATATTGTTGAGGAAAATTCTCTGAATATTAAACTTTTTTCACAAATCTCGCTACAGGAACCTTTGAGAAATGTGTATTACTTGAAATACTGCTGGAAGTCTTTTTCAAGTTGCTTTTCTCTTTTTATCTTCCAATAATGGGAATCTGGATATTTTTACTGAATATGATTCGAATATTCAATTAAACTTTTGCAATGTAACATAAAGGCCATAACCCTATATAGTCTAAGACCTGGCAACGTTTTTGAGAGAGAATTTCAGGTAGGCCAGTTATTAGATATGTTACTTTTAGATATCTCACTCACTCTCCCGGACGTCATAAGAGCGATCTGGCTGGCAGTAGTAGTTGCGTTCATCAAGGCCCATCCTACCTGTACAGGTAAAATATCGGTTTTTTCAAATAATTGTATAAAGTTTTGTTTTTCTTTCATTATTTTTATTGAACTATTTGTAACATGCATCTATCATTGCCAGATATTTTTATTGCTGATTAAACCAACCGTGCCAGATGCTAATTTGAATTAAAAAAATATTTTTCAAAATATTTCAGTATGGCTGAAACTTTCATATGATGTTATTCATATATCTAAAAACCTAAAATTAATTTGCCAAACAATAATTCGATTGTTAAACCTTCACCCAGAACGATTTAAAAGTGAAAAGTGCTTGAGCATGTTGGAAGAATACAGACAATCACAAATTCTTTTACAGATAATAACTTATTACAAGACGATGACAATCCAGAAGACGAGGATGATAATGAAAATGACAGCAGTGATGATGATGTTGATAATTATCAAAATGTCTCCTTTTTTTGTGATACAATTATGGATTGAAAAATATAATTTTTATTTTCATAATAGGAATTTTCTTAATTTTGTACAGAAATAAATAATTATTTTTATACTACATATATTAATCCACGCATCAATTCAATAGATTTTCTTTCTCTGTAATTTATTCGATAACCATTCCTAGACCAAGCAAAATAATCTCACATCACTTTTCACTTTTAAATTGGTCTGGCTGAAGGTTTAACAATAGAATTATTGTTTGGTAAATTAATTTTAGGTTTTTAGATACTTGAATAACATCATATGAAAATTTCAGCAATTATGAAATATTTTGAAAATTTTTTTTTTTAATTCAATTCATGCCATGGTCTGGCATGGTTTAAACAACAATAAAAATATCTGGCAATATTAGATTCATGTTGCAAAAAGGCCAATAAAAATAATAAAAGAAAAACAAAACTTCTTAAAATAATTTGAAAAATCGATATTTTACCTGTACCGATGATCTAATGAACGCAACCACTACCGCCAGCCAGACCGCCCTTATGACGTCCAGGAGAGTGAGACAGATAACATGTCTAAAAACTGGCCTACCCGAAATGATTGTTTTTCCGACGTTTCTAGCTCTCGTACTAAAAGTCATTAAGTATAGCAAAATGGTTCTATAGTTTAAAATTTGTAAATTTAGATTTTAGAGTCTCAGCGAAGGCATGGGCGTTTTTGTTTGTCTTGACTTTATAGGTTATAAATGATTAATTGTTGGGCAATGTACATAGATTACAACGCCGATACACAGCCCAAAAAGACGTTGCGAATCGAACTCATCATGACCAGCCGAAAACGGTAGAGAGTCACTATAACTTTCGGCTACAGATAAAGTATTATTTATTCAAAGACAACATAGATCCTAGTATTATCGATTCATCTTTGATTATAATCCAATTCAACCCGTATCTTCCAAAGAATGATTTCGAATTTCGGTTCGAGAATTCGCATTCCTTGATCTTTATTCGCATAATCAAATGTTACATTGTAAGGAGATTTTCGGATACAAAGCCTACGAGCATTCTTCCGCGAGATAAGAGTAGATTTTCCGACGGGATGAAAATAGAATATAACATTTACTGCGGATGAGAAAGTTGACCTCAACGGCACAATGATCTTTATCATTTATATTGGCGCGCCCTTTCATCATACGAGAGGAAATGAATGAAATAATGAAATTCTTGCCATAATTGCCGGTCATACCCAGTAATTGTTTAGGTAAACGCCGTGAATTTTCTCAACGGTTTAATCGAAGAGAAGCCGGGCAAGGACTCACGTTCGCTTCAGGAGAACGACATGAAAAAATCGGAAACATTTTTCAATTTCTACATTCTTGCCGTTTTAACTTCTAGTACGGCATGTGAAAGAAGAAATGGTAACTTATCAGGTGAGAAATGCTGAAATCAATTGAAATGGATCTTCCTCCGATATTTCCAAGTGAAATGAACGAGAATTGTGCGGGATACCTAATGTTATCCGAATTCCACGATTTCAATTTCCTTGAACCGCTGACACCTCGAGAAATATAATTTTGTAATTTGATAAAATTACTGATTTTACTGATGGTGATTGTAGTGAAACGAAAGCCACTTTATCAAAAGTGGAAGATCGGAAGCAGTTTCTCTTACGTAATCTAGTAGCGATCGATGGATGAGCGATGAACCAAAAGTGGTATCTGTGAAGGTCGGATTGTATATATTAAAGTTAAATTTTGATTTTACGTATTGAGAAATAACGACTAATCAGACTTACCGAGTCTTAATTTGTCTTTAACCCGAGTAGTTTCATCACACATGCTAAGTCATGATTTTAAACTCTTGCCGGTAAAAAAGTACCTCACTTGTATTTATTATTTTCCCTTACCCCTTAACTTTGATTCTACTTGACATAGACATAATGAAGTAAAATCAATCAAATCGACTTAAATTTTTCAATTGTTTAAAGGGCAAAGATCGAATTATTCCAGTTTGTTATTATTGCCGTTTGTCAGAAAGTGGTAGTATTATTCAAACTACTACTTCTCCCTCGCATTATCCCCTTACGAGGGCTGGCCATGCAAATCATGCAATGTCATTTACTTTTTGATCTCCAATCTATTCTTCATGAAATTCAAATGCTTTTATTTCCTTTTGAAGATTCGGCATCCAGGTGGATTGAAAAATCTTTTTGTGGCAATGGAAAGGCACATTTTAATGACGTGATTGTTTGGTCTTCTAATAAAGTGACTATACCAGCATAGTGTGGTCTTAGAAGTTTTATGGGCCATGGGGACCACTTTGAAACTACCCCTATTTTATAAACAGGTCTCAGGTTAGTTCATAGAATCACAGTGTTCGATATAATGGAAATCCAGTTGGGGTGCTGCTTCAGTGATCGATTCTGGGTCCAATATTGTTTACTACATTCACGAACGACCCACACGACAACCTGGAGGATGACCAACTACGTAGCTCTGATAAAGAGGTCTCAGTTGGTGAAGTAGAATGTCACAGTGTCTCACATGATGAAGATTGATTCAGAGATCAATTCTGGTTTCAATACTCTTTACTATCTTCACGAACGAATACACACGCTAACCTACTAGGTAGACGACACCGCTTTCATAAAGATGCCGGTACGTTCATTTCGTATCTTGTAGTTAAGGGTAGTCCCTCAAGGGTAGTGTAGCATACGTTTCTCCGGGGTATGTAGTTTCTGCTCGTGAGTCTTAGTTGCCGTCCAGATCTCACAGCCGTAGAGCGAAGTTAAGCTGATCTGATCAATGATCGAATAAGCAACAGCCCTCATGTCAGTATTAAGTGTTTCGTTTTCAGAGATAATCGAGTTTTTGCAATACTTACAGTATTACTATGGACAATATTCTAGAGAGAGAAACATCCGTGACTTGAAAACGTATTTCTATATTCTTAGACCTAATTCAGATTTTCAAGTTAACATTTTAAGTGCATTATCCTAACAACTATGACTTTTCACTCAACAGTTTGGGTATAAGCCATATTCAAAGGCTTCAAGTCGCTCAAAATACATCACTACGAATGGACATTGACGCCCAATGATATGTGAGTATAATTCACAGCTGTGTATAATTCACAGCTTTAACCTCGGAAGGTTTGAACACATTTAGTACGTGCAGCCCTTCCAGACAAGCGGCAGTCCCTGGTGCCACCATAGGAAAAACAGAAGAACACAAGAAGCCCATATTGGTGCTTCAAGAAGATCAAAACATAATTGTAAAACATGTATTGTAATTTTTGAATATATCTAAGTCTTGATTATCGAGTAAAACCATGACTTAGACACCTTCAGTGTCATTGAAGATTAAAACTTTCGAATTGTAAGTTCATAGAGAGAATGAGCTGTAGATTTTGTAATTGGTACTCAACAATCAAGATTATGACAAAGTCAAAAAACTGATATAATATCGTTCTTTAATAATTTTTGTTTTGCAGATACAGGGCCAGGACAAAACAACTCATTCGCAAGAAGGTCGACCTCAATGTTTTTCGATATGACAGTCATTGGTCTGCCATATACAGTTTTCCTACGGTTTCGAAAGACCATTGGAGTACTACTACCCATTATTAATTTATATACGTTCATTGTTCATTCGTAAACGATGTTTTACGATTATAATTTGATTTATAAATGATAAACACCCTGAAACAAAGCTCAAATCATTTCGAATGATGCAAACTGACATTTTTTTCACTCTACCCCACTGAACGACTTAGAAATCGGACAATTCGAATGGCCTCAGTGTTTTGAAATAGGTCGACAGTTAGCTATGAAATATTCTCGCTCCTCCGTAGATAATAGTTAATTTATAGTTTGCGAAACTTTACAGGCAGATTCCTCAATATTGGAGAGAAACATACTTATAGATAATGGTAAACATTGTGACTATCACAAGTTTTGTTCTTTCTTTAGCTCGAGACAAAAAAGGTTCTCAAAAATTATTTCGCCATATAATATTCAAATAATGATTCTTCAAATTTCGCTGAATGTGAATGCCCTGTAATTTTAATACATTCTTGGTTTGAACAGAATTTCGCAAATATGCTCACACATTTCTAATGAACAATTTTCTGAGATAATTTATGTGTGAAATAAAGCTTTAATAAAAGCTTCTTTGTATTATTCATAAAGGTACCTAACCTGAGTAATTAATTCACTTTATGTTCCATCCTACGTTGACGTCACATCTTAGGAATTTTCTTTTCTATTTTACCTCGTATATGGTAATCATGCATTCGCATACAACGTAAATATGGACTCTTCAAGTTCTCATTCTAATATGCCGAAGTAAAACGGAAATACCATGCAGTGACCGTTACACAAAGTATCAATTCCATTTAATTCCACATAATAATTTTAATTATTCCATTTTCAACTCAAAACGAATACGAAAAAAGTATCACTCCCATACGGAAATTATCTCTGGGAAAAACGAGGTGATAACAATTAGAGCGGCACGATACGCGTTCAAGTTTGCGTAAAATCAAATCATTCTTATTGATAATAATTGAAAATTTATGCAGGCTAAAAAACCAACATGATACAATTAAGTAATGACCTTGAAAGAAGAATTATTTCACGAAGACACGAATTTCGAGTATCTGATTGATATGCACAATAAAACTGGGAGCACGCGGCAAGGCGTTGTCCACAATTCATGAATTTTTAACATTCGGATAAGAAATAATTTGTACCATATGGCTGAAAATACTACTCATATTATCTTCATAATCTAGATATATAAAAAAAATATTATTGAGACGTTTATTAACACATTAGCACCCAAAACTATGATTGTTGTCATTTTTGCCTGTTTGTGCGTTTGTGCACGCCAATCTCAAAAAAGGCTTATCCGATTTAGATGCGGTTCTACAAACATTCAGTGTTCGATTCATATCAATCAGTTCATTTCAATTTAAAAAATTATGCCAATGCAAAGAATCACGTCGAACATTTGTGAAACTATCTGTATTCCTTCTATGTTCGGTAGCATTGACTGAAATTTCATTAAACTTCAATAATGATGATCCATTATCAAATGATATTGGCCAATTTTCTACCAGCCTATATATCGGATTATATAGGCCTCTATACTAGACAAAGCTTTGATAAAGATCGGTGAACTAACAAAAAACATGTGCACAATATTTAAATCATGACCATCTCATTTTGAAACTATTTTTCCATCGAATATCGAGAACTCAATTTCAGACAGATCGCAACTTTTGTTCAATTTTCTTTCTTCGACTTAGGCACAACCTGATAATTATTCAATACGGTGCATAACCTTGTATTTCCAATTTGATTGTTATAATGTACGAGTACACACCTCGTTAATTTCAATCTATATGTTTATATTATATTCAAATCTATTATTGACTTTGTATAGTAGGTTAAACAAATATTGAAAATTTCATTCAGTCTAACCTTTATTAAATACCATTAATTGAAGAAGATTGAGTCGAATAAATAATTGAAACATTTCGCAAATTACGTATGGGAAACATTGCAAATACAATTATGAGTTAAAGAATATAGGAAAATGCTTGCAGTTCAAATAAATTTAGAAAGCTACAAAAATTTTATATGAAAACATGTGTTCTTGGAGATTTAACTTCATACATTCTTCTTCGGAGAAAAAAATTATTCAGACAAGTTCATTTCACACTAATACAATAAAGAATTATTTCCATAGTCAAACATTAGAACTACTTCTTACACCTACAGTATCCACTTGAAATGTGGAGGCACAACTCCCAACGTAGACTATGAAGTTCAAAGACACTTGGAATACAAGTTTACAGCTCAGTTTATATTCTGATATAACCTGTTTCTTGATCTTTTACTGTTTTATGTGTACAAATATTTGAAATATTAGGAATTCGCTAATTCAAGAACTAGGTGTGTAGTCCAAAATATACTTCGTCCAAATGAGCATTTACTTGACCTTTCGATTCTTCAAATATCTTCCAAATTTCAAGAAATAAAAGTAGTATCGTAGAAAAGGTACTATTGAACATGAACGTATTGCAATAATAGCATTAATATTGTCTTTTTTATTATATTGAAGTATCAACTTTTTGAATTGGTTATGTTTAAAACAACCGAAACACAAAAATCTGTTTTACAAGTATAATCCATTCATCTTTGACATATACATACGCAATTCATTCAATTATGATTGAAAATATCGAAATTATTACATCATTCATACATTGGGCCGATACCTGATGAAAATATAAATGTATATTTCGAATAAAACTATGTAGTGTTTTCATTTTCACTTTAATCAATCAACATTACAGTGAAAATCAAAAAACTACGTAGTTTTATTTAAATTATTTTTTACATACTAAGTAATAGAAGAAATTTTTATTAGAAAATTAAATTGCCCGGTTTCGGATTTATCTTCCTTCATCAGACCTCTTATTAATTCAAAAAGGGTCGTTTGACCTTATAGTTAGACTAGAGCAGCGAATGGTTTAAAGATAGATAGACTTGAAGAATTTATCTACTAGCTCTAGGAAGTACATCCCTGAAAATTCAAAGGTTTTACGCATTTAAGAAATTTGAAGATTAAATCCAAGATAAGGCTTTTTTAATGTGGATAAACTAACACAACACACGTTTTTCGTAACAGCAAACTAAAGTACAGACGCAAAATAATATTCTTATGTAAATTCAAATATCTTAACGAAAATTAAAAGAGAAAAGTTTTACTAAATGCCCTGGATGGATATTCGAAAATTAACATTTCAAATCTCTTGATCTCTATTTATTATTTAAATATAATGTACCTTATATGTGTATCTTTCATTCAACTTATTATCATGCATTCTATTGAGTTTTTCATTAATTCATTTTAATTATTTATATTCATTACCAATTTTAATTCATTTAATACAGGTTATTTGAAATGCCCATTCAAATATGAGATCTATTATTGAGGTATTGTCATTTTCAAGAGTTCAATCTGTAAAATACTGTGTTCTGAATGAGCTTTATAATTATTACTTATTTACGAGTATAATTCAAAATCCAATAATACCAGAAATTTTTATACGAGAACAATATCTAATAAATTATCTTATTAGAATATAGTTACAGAAAAAGCAAATCTCATATACAATGGGATTAGTGATAAGTGAAATAACAGGATCTTTATCTACCTCAGAAAGCATAGGTACCTACTTACTGAAAATGGAACGAATGCAACAATTTTAAAGGTTTATCTCGAAGATATCAATTGTAATAGTAGACAAGATATAACGAATCAAATATTTACCTAAGAGCTTATATAATGACGTAATATACCCAATGATTGGATATAATCAAATAATAAAGAAATAAAAATTGATATACCATGTTGAACTAATTTTAGAATGAGTTATTGAAAGCATACGCAAATCTAAAATATAATCTCAATTCCACGGGCCTACTCATTTCAAAAGTAGGTTAAGTTTCGGCTCTTGAATTAGTATTATTTTAATATGAAAGAAAAAATAGAATTTATATTGAAAAAATGCACCAATCAAAATTATTTGCCGAAATTCTTTTTGCTTTCAGCATTATTTACGAACGCCCGCGGATATTTTGAATTGAGAAATGGTCGCTACGTAATGATTTGAATCTATTTCTATCAGTTTAATTCGAACTTAAAATAACAAAATTTGACAACAAAATTTCAGCACCACAACATCTATGGGTTTTACTCGAGTTTAACCAATTCGCACTTATTAATTTGAACTTTTTCACCCTTTTCAGGGGGGTATAAGAATTTTAGAAATGCTAAGGTGTCATATGGCACAAAAAAAGTTGGGAAACACTGATCTAAAGCAACCGAATGAATCATTAATCGATTAGGCCGATATTAGATGAAAATCTAAATACATACATAATTTAAATAAAACTAAGTGACCATAGAACATTGTTCTTTTGAAGTGGGTAATGACTATAGAACATATTTCTTTTGAAGTATGGGGGATGACCACAGAATACTTTTCTTCAAATGCCTTTTACTGGAATAAACTTAACAAAAGAGAATTATTGAATGAAACTTGATTGAGGTATTGTTATTTTCAAGAGTTCAATCTGTAAAATACTGTTTTCTGAATGAGCTTTATAATTATTACTTATTTACGAGTATAATTCAAAATCTAATAATACCAGAAATTTTTATACGTGAACAATTTCTAATAAATTACTAACAGATCTAACAAACTGAAAAGAACGTCAATCAAACAAAAAATTATGCGCTAATATTCTAACTATTCTGAACATTAGTGATAGATGAAGGGACGAAGTTGCTGATGTTCTATCAGGAGAATCATTCTGTTGAACATCTTTAGCAAACTGTTAGTCATATTGTTGCTCGTATATTTTGCGAGGTAACTGGAATGCAAAATGTGTGTACCGACTGTGTTGTGTGTCTTCGATTAATTTTCATTTTTTTAAGGTTTCCGAGTAATATATCAAGTACCGTAATAGAAGGTTTATTTTAAGTTCCTCATTATTTTACGGCATCGTTTTCCTATGTACGTTTTCCGTGCCTTGTTGGTTATCCATTTATAGATCCGTAGATGTGTCGGTGTTTATTATCAAGTATATAGCATGAGTTTTCCGGATAGAAACATTATGCCAACTCGTCTCTACAGCACATAAATTGTAACTTCCATTTTCCTGTACGATTTTTCTGGGTCAGGTGGAAAATGGCATTGAATTGTACAAAATAATCCACTTACAGAAACCGGCAACTTTATAGGTTTATTTTTTTAAGTAGATTAATGGCGCCGTTTCACTCTACAAATCTATAAATACAGAGATTACTAAAAACCGATATGTATATATGTTGGAGCAATCAACCATTCAATTCGTAATTATAATGCGAGTTTTGATTGGAAATTAGAATTTGAAATAATTTTGGACGCACACACAAACGGCTAGCTACTTTTCCGAAAACTCAATTATAATGACCACATTCTTCTGAATATACATAAGACAAATCGAGAACAATACAAGAAATTTGCGATTTAAGTGAAATCTTTTATTCCCAACGAAGTTTCAAGAAACGTAAATTATTCAACATTGACCTTAACACTCATTCTGAATAAATGAACAGATTATTCCACTCAATTTTATTGTCTGATGGATCTTTGTAAGTATTTAATGTATGCCTTTTTTGTAGTGAAAACGGACCTAAAATAATCAAGTGGTTGTTGAAATTAGTTCTAAACTGAATTTCTTTAGTTTTGATTCCATAATATTCGTACTTCTGTCACCTCCAAGCTTTTATTTGAAATATTCTGATCTATCCTTTGATAGAGTGGATATATAGTTTTTTTTTATAGCTATTGTTTTGATTCTGTCACTTCCAAGACGTTTTTTTTGAAATATTTTGATCGATCGCTGTGATAGCTATTTTCGTCAAACTTGGTCTCATATGAATATTATTAATTCTTCCATTATATATCAAAGTGCGTTCGTGTCATAACCTTCGCAACAAAGAGTAATCAAAACGTCGGCTTCAAGCAATTGCTTTTCTAGTGATAGTAACATACATTACCAGATCAGGTGTTGACATAATGGGTAGCCCGTAGTTCCAGGAACACAGAAAATGTAAAATAACCTAAATTATGTTGAAAACAATAAATTAAAATTTACACATTTGGTTTAAGTTTTACTAAATAAATTGAACACTCTACATATGTATAGGGTGGTTAACCCATTATCAAGAGCATACAATATTACTGATACTCTTGATCATGAGTTATTCACCCGAAACATATGCAGAGTTTTTAATATATTCAGTGAAACTTAAGTCAAGTGTGTTAATTTTAATTTATTGTTTTCAACATAATGTTTCACTAAGAGATAAGCGAAACCTCCGTGCCATTTATTCAATTATGCACTGTTAATAGCAATTGACAAAATTTTTCGAATCTGGAAAATTTTCAAATGAACATGGAAAAATCTAATATTGTGTGATTAGGTACAACGTACAAGATAAGGTAAAACTTAAATAGCGATGTTATGCTGAAAATGAATAATATTGCAACACTTCGACATTAATTAAAAATTCATTAACGATATCACATCCTCGATCAAACCACATGCATAACAGATGTATGAAATCCATACAGGTTCACAGTTTCTCAAATAACTACAATTAAGTCCGAAATAGTGCCTTACTTCCATGTATACTGACAATTCTATCAACATTTATAATTAGTAACATAATGTGAAGAACGAGTGATCTTAATCGAAAATGATTGGGCAAAAACACTGTACAAAACAAGGCACAGTTTCAAAGATACATCATATACCACAGCTAGGTACTGCCTAAACTAAATCTAATATCAATTACACGAAAAACACAAGAAAATGTAAGCATTTTCATGAAGAAAAAATTCGATGAACCGTTAGAAAGTCATAAAAGAATAATCGAAGAAATTACAAAATTAATATTGATCAATAAAATATAAGATAAATTCAAACAGTTCAACTTTTGTTTTACATTTTTATTGACTATGACTACGCGTTTCGTCGGGTTACCAATTTCTTCGGACACTTATAAAATATGAATTAATAAACAAATTTGTAAGCGTCTGAAAGAGTCGGTAACTATGAAAGTGTGAGTGTTTTAAGTTATATTACATTTTATTACAATGGACTTGCATCAAGTAAATCTAAATACTATTCAATATTTGAATAACGTTCACAGATTTTACTGAAAAGTCAAAAACCAGATGGAAAAATTTAAACGAAAAATAAATTAATAGTTTACTTGTGCGAAAAAATGCGGTTTTTTGGAAAATGACAAAATTTTTCGAGAGCTTTTTGACGGTCTAGAAAGAACTTGGGGACTACGATAAAAACTTGACAAATATACATGTTGAAAACCTACGATGGAACGACGTAAAGTTTTATGGGGAAAGAAACTCAATACTGACAGAGCAAAGATCGTTTCTGACAAGAAGTAAAGCAACACTAAATAATACAACAGGAAGAAAACTTTGAGAATAAATATTTTATTTCAGTTTTTAACAGGTTGAGAAGCTTAATTTCATCAATTAACTCAGATCATTTTAGATTCCTGAAATCTATTATGGTCCTAAAGTTATATACTCAAATACTGAGTTGAATTTCCTTGTATTATTCAGGGCAAAAAAGGAAAAGGATGGACTAGAGCCGCTTCTGATCATATTGAAAAGAATTACGTCAATAACGATACAATGAAGTTAAAAATTTCTGATACTTAGACCGCATGTAATACGTATAATTATATGAATTTTACCTATACCTATATTCCAAATAACTAATAAACAAAAATTATTGTCAATGAATTAGTCCGGACACATGTTAAACTTGCTAAATGAATTATTTTCAGCCGAATATATTAAAGTGCTTGAGTTATTCAAATTCTTCATTAAGCTATGTAACGACTCATTCCATTATTATTATTAAAGAGAAAATATACTTTGTGTTTCACCCCTATATTCATTATTTGCGACTGCAATTTCGTACTATTACTACGAAACTGCAGACAATAAATATAATGATGAGAAGCAAAGTGTATTTTCGCAAAGTGTAATGGAAGAATCTATCTAATATTCATTATTTTTTCTCGAATATATACCATATTAATACACAAGTAAACAACGCATTAGGAAGAATGGGCAATCACATAAATGCATACCAATCATTAGGTAAGTAGGAAATTTTATAGAAAACTGTTACTGTACAACTAAGTAGTCTATAGCTTCGAAATTATAAGGAGTGGATTTGTAGCATGATAAACTGTATGTTTATATTTTTAGGAAATAGGAGCTCATTTTCTTCTTTTCTGAAGTGAATACGACATCTTTTCTTTGTCAACATTATGAAGGAAATAGGGATATAGGAAACTTATTTATTACGGTGGTCAATTTAAATGAGACATTATGAAATTTTTACATAATTAAATACAAAATCCAAATTTCTGATAATATAATTTTAGAACTGAATACCGATATAAAATCCAAGTCATGGCTATTTATAGAGCAATTTATTGAATAAGCTAATAAATTACAAGTATATTAATGAAAAAATTATCGTAAATATCTTCCCGCCACTCGCACTGTAAGTTATAATCAGTTATTTATATCATAAATAGGTGAGCACCTAACTTTTGTATATAAGTTATACTAATATTCTCCTTATAGAGTTAATTTTGTTAATCAACAATGGATGATATATAATTAAGTTTTTTATTTTATTTCTATAATGAAAGAATATTTCAACGCTTTTACTTTCAGAAGTTAATTCATAAATTATTCAACAGATAGATACATAATCATTTTTTTCTACATTAATGTCAAATTTCGAGATTACTGATATGGATATATTCATCGAATTTTGTATATTTTCGAAGAATCGAATAATCTATGAAATTACTTATAGAATATTATTTTCGAAATCTAATAAATAAATCAATGCGTGGAAAATCAATATTTGGGACTAATTGAAATCGCAAACATCGTAGATGAAAGATGTAGAATGCCGAGGTTGTAAAAAAATGTCATCGATTATTCAAAAATCAATAAAGTTCACAAACTTAGGTTGAATAAAAAGTTATATAATGCACGTATTCGCGGACACATTCAAGTGAAGATCCATTTAAATCACCAGACGGTTTATAAGACGTTGTTACATTTCTTTTTCACCATATTCAGACAGTTCCACGGTTTATCGGTCATTGTACTCGAAATAATCCGAAGAATATCATTTCTAGAATTGTCCACGGTAATTGAGAGCGCTCTACTTATTCCCGATGCGTTCAATTTCAATCAGAAATAATTCAATCGACGTGATTACCACTAACGAGAAGAAGTGGACATACTCTTATTGTTACCAGTTGAAAATCTTGCCGTAATTGGACCTCGCATACCGAAGCTGACCGCCTTCTGTTACGATTAAACTGAAATATCGCAAAATGGCTTAGATATCGGAAAACTCACCATTTGTCCCATGGTACGATAGAAAAGCTGTTTTGAGTTTAAACGGTCATCCAAACAATATAATCCAATTCGACTTTCGAAATTAGGCACATACAGACAACTCGCACGCACTGGCAGAGTCGCGGATGCGGCAGAGGAACGTGAATAGAGACCGTGGTCGCGCCGTTGCCGACTGGTCTAGCTAGTTTAAGCTGTCGAGTCGAGAAGCGGTGCTCCCGATCGAGAATTCTTGTGTGATGATATAGCAGGAAGAATTTGTCGGTAATCGACGACCTGGTGCAGAGAACTTCCACAGGCCTCCCATATACAGCAGTTGTAGTCAGGGTTGCCAACAATACTTTATAATAACGTATACTACTTTATTTTTGTTGTTATACTTTATACTTTTGCATATAAATAAGGTATCTGAATATACATCACTTCCACTTGTTTGGTTTTACCAAAGATTCCTAACCTCAATACTTTCTAACTTGCCTGTGAAAGATGATGATGAAATTGAACATTTCGAAATGATAATTACAAGACCAAATTACAAAAAAGATTGAATATTAAGATTCACGATTTATATTGGGGTGAACAAGATTTAATAAGATCCAAAGAAAAGTCATTTATGATGTTAAAGATTTTTCAAAGAAAAGTAATATTTAATAGTACCTATTAAAGGCCTCAAAATACAAAACATTGCTCATTAACAAATACTCTAGGCGTTTTTCAGTTCAACCAGAAAAAGATATCATTTACGTATACAAATTATATACCAGTTGACAAATGGACATATACTTCAAAATACACCAAATTTAAACGAAAATATTTGTTTACTCCAGGCTTTCAGCTATCAATGATTGATTGTCGAACAAGCTTTGCAACATTTTGAAAAAAGCGAAAAATTGTTAGCATGAGGTAAAAGCAAACATAAATACATTTTCAAGGCAATAAGAACATAACATGCGAAATTACATCTTTTCCTTCAAAATACATATTTTTTTTCCTATTAAAACAATTTTATGCATTTTGGTACCAAAAAAAGTTACTAACCCTTATTTGTTGTGTATTGACGAATATTATTCTCCATATGCAACATGACATTCGCTAAAATGAAGAATAACCGATTGGTATTTTACTACGTTCAGTATCATAAAAATTCGAAAGAATTTAAACTGCAATTGTGGTTTCATACAAAACACCACCTTCTGACAAATTGAGTTGAAAACTCAATAAACAAGTTCAACACGAGCGTCTAAAACTTATGTTTTTTGCACAACATCCGATGAAAAACACCATAAACGGATAATTATTGGTAGTTTTTATTGGTATTTTTTGTGGAATTGCTTAGTTGTCAATTCTAAAAATATATTCGAATATCAATTCAACTAATTAATGACTGACGTGGAACGCAAAGACAATCAGATATGAAAGAATATAGGGAAACTATGAAAGTGATTAAGAAAACATCAGAACAGAAATTTCCTCAGTAGGAATAGGATGAAAATAAAAGTATTTTCCAATTGAACTATTCATAGAAAGAGAAAGTTGTCTGCCAGTAATCATTACTTATTTTTATTTAACTGCTAAAATTACCTACAATAATTAATAATATAACACTCACTTTTAATTAATGTCGCAAAATTATTGCATTCGACTTCCCAAAATTATTTTCTTGCAGGTGGACAAAAATTCATTTTTTCCAAACAAGTAATCTTTGCTACACAGTATCTATCTATTGCTACGAGAATTTCTGACAGGTCCGAATCAGTTATTTCGGGTCATATAATTTTGCATAATTTCATTTCCTGTGGTGACCGCGAAAGAATCCGGCACTTGTTATTTCGCAATGGGTAAAGTGGAACGAACAGTTTATAGCATTGGAAGCAAAATACCCGAAGGCACTGATTAAGAAATGAATAACTTCACGAAGTCAGAGTAGATTGAAACCAGGACCAGATGACAGATCGTGTAAGTCGGACAAGAAAAGAAATAATCGAAGAAGGAACTCATCTACAGCTCATACTCAACTATTCACATAAGAAACACACCAACTCTGTTACTGTGTTTACTCAAAATTGCACCATAGAGCACATTAACACCGACTGTCGTCTACCTTACAATAGCTAGAACAGATGTTTTATAGTGTTTTCCATTGCACAAGATGTTTAACAGAGGAAGGCAAGCTGGATATATTTAACTGTACTGTTTTCGATATTAAGGCACGTCCCTAAAAACGAATATATGCATATTTGATATTTTATTGTTGCAGTATATAGTCTTGTATCACTTGGTGTCATACTCTTAATTTTTCTTTGTTTGTATATTTTCAATTATGAATTTTCGTTTGGTACTTAAGTAATATTGTTTTAGAGTTTCTTTCAGTACGTGATTAGATGTTTTTCCCGTTTTGTTATTGAGATTTATCCTGTTTTTCAGTAGATGGTAATAGAAATTGAAATGAATAATTGATATCAGATTCGAATGATCTGCATGCTGCATAACGTTGTCATATAAGCATCATTCAGGTTCATTGGTTGTTACTATATAAAAACAAATAACTAGTTGAGTACAAAATGCGTTAAATCAACTGAAGAGTGGGGTCAGTAAGAGATCTCGACAATGTATTGGAGGCAAAAATCGGGAATCATTTTTTTAAAATTAGTTTTCAAGCTTATAAGCTCTAAACACCATTTATGATATGATATCTTCAATTATAACTAGTAAATTCATTTTATATTCACAAATATCCATGTTTTATTTGGAATTGGAACCAAGATCTTCCATAGCGATGGACTTTCATTCTCACCACTAGGCTATGGAGACGACCGCATAACAATTGAAACCAAGAAGAAAATAATTTGTTTAAACGCTGAAACTTACTGACATACGTAAATATTCATGTATACAGACCGCTATTCCATAATCTGTTTCGAAGATGTTGAAAATTTTATCACTGGAAGAAATATGCTTCAAATATCAAATTAAAAACGAAGACAGGACAAAAAGAATGATTAAGTACGATGTGATTGCTGATAACTCTTACAATGCAAAAAAATTAAATAACTGAATCGGCGCAACAAGTATAAAAAAATCGAAGATGCTCCACTAGATCTGCCAGCTGCTCAACATATTTCCGAGTCTTCTGAATTTGTTCAATTATTAAAGACATATGGCGAGTTAAGAAATAAATAATTAAACGGTGTAATTAATTATGGTGTCTCACGAGAAGTAGGGAAGTAAACAATTCTCCAGTAGAAGATTTTCTTCAGATTAATATGAATTGACTGTTGAAAATTTCGGTTCAAATTAAAAAGATAATTGAAATAATAATTATATTAGATAATGCTTAAAAGCCGCTAATTAGTTTTTCCAAGCCACTACGGCGGAGAGTAAACAAGATTATCACTTGCTGAGATAACAGTAAGAAGTATTTTTCTTCGATCAGTCATTTCACCTGGAAATATTGGCAAAGTTGCTTCTGAGATAGCGCAAAAACGAAAAGCTGGAAAGGCAAGTTTGAGCAAACCAACGTCTGATTGAATACAAATTAGCAAACATAAGCTACTGCTCATCAGATAGTTAAGTAAAATATTTTCTGCAAAACCTAAATATCTTGAAGTGTTAATGGACCGCAGACTTACTCAACTTCAGGAGATATTGTAGAACATGTCAAAACATATTGTGGTAAGCACACAGTGTAATGGACAATTGATACCCACATCTTCATGTTTTACCAAAAATCAATAAAAAGTTTTTATACTCCATGGTGTGTAATGGTTCTCAATTATGAGATCACTTATTATTAAGTATAGCGCTGTACGCTGTATAGAGTACCTAGCGTAGTCTAATATTTTACATTTATTTTCATTTGTAAATATAAAAATTTTATATTTATTCAATTATAAAACATCCAAAAATCAAGTTTTTTAGTTTCCTTTTCAATGTCCCAACAGAATTATTAATCTCAACCAAAGAAATGTATAATTGTTCAGTAATTTTTGCGACATAATCAAAACAACCCTCGTAAATACATATATGGTTATATTCTTTTAAAATTATCGTTTTCAGGATTAGCATTTCAATTAATAAAAACTTGATAATTAATTTAACTGTGCATGCTGAGACCTTCTTTATTTTATATTAGGTTTCTAAATTGTGAATTTCATATACTTAGCCATATAATTATTGATATGCATTAACTACTCGAAAATCTGATTAAGCCCCAAAACTGACAAGTTTATCCTTATTGATATGCGTATTAAAATTGAAGTGATTTGTCTCATTAGTTCACAAAAATTTATTTAGTAATATGTAATAGGAAAACATCTTTTCCATAATGAGATAAAAATTTTACTGAAATACTGAAAAAATCACGTTTTTCATAAATGTTCAGCAACGTTATGTAGAACAAAATTGACTATTTTATTTGAAATGGAAAATTATCATAAGCGGGAAATACAAATTGAAGAAAGAGGTGGAGGAATTTAATGAGACAAAGATTATTTTTCTCGAAAAATTTTATGGAACCATTTCAGAGAAGGATTATGAGTTACCACGTACATCTTTTATACACACAGATTTCCACGTATGTTCCATATCTTTATCGAGATATTTTGCCTTTTTTGAACGTCCTTGATTCACAGGTTGTCGAGAGGAAAATAGTAATGAATGAGCGGGTACTATTATTAGCTGTACTACAGAATTAACAACCCTATGGTCGACGATGAATTAAATGATTTCAAAAAGAATGTTTACATTTTTTCATCGAATTTTAAAAAATTTACCTGATATAGATAGTTAACCTAAAATATCTATTAAACGTCACCACTTTGTTTACCTGTGTGGAAGGTTTGGAAATCTTCAAGGCAAATAGAGTACACACAGCAAGGCACACACGTATAGGTCTTTATTCAAAATCCATGTGCAGCACTTTTTATTTATTTTTTATTGCAAAATATTCAATTTTCTATGCAATACCTCGATCATAACACAACAGAACACCGACACTTACTTTTGTGGAAATCTCATTAATGAACGCGAATTACTTGAATAAGAATAAGTGGTTCGAAAGCTGAGCCATCTACCGGTTGATAGCGCAAATTCCGAGTATTCAATCGTAGAAATCTTTTTGAATCTAACCAACAAGAGCACTAATTTAACTTTTATTCACTGGAAATATAAAAATTTTTATATAATTTTCCATAAGTACCAAACATTCTTTTCGCGCTAATAATGTCTTTTCTTCCTTTAAACAATAAAATGTGTTGCATGAAATTAATTAATACGACTTTGTGAACCTTTCATTGTGACCCAAAACAACCATGGACATGCAACTTCAAATTATTAGGTATACTAAATAATATAGTACAACCTAATTAGGATAAAGGATTAGGACTATCCACAAATCAAAAATAACGAATAAAAAAACTAAGAAAAAAAATTACTGAGATTGAATTCTCGCTTAACTCTTGGTGAAGCATAATTGAATATTAAAATAAATTAAACTCTTGGCTTAATGTTCCACGATTTATTTAACAATATGAATAGTCAACATGTTTCGAGCGTTAGCTCATTTTCAAGACTAAACTACTATAAGGAACGTACAACAAATTTATATCTATACAATGGATGTGAGTAGGGAGGAAAATCTACTTGTTCATTTACGATTACTTCTTTTTTCTTCCAAGAACTGCTTATTTCAATTGCTTCCAAAAGGTCTAAACGTTTCTCTTTTTTACTTGCGTGTAGGCATTTAGTTTTCTCAAAGTCTATGAAGTGATTGAGTTAATGCAATGTTCTGAGAATCCGGTTTTATTAACATTATACAAAATCGACCTTTTATGTTCATCAACCCGAGTTTTTTTTTTACCTGTTTGGACGATATAAAACACCGGACATTCATTACAAAAAATTTTATAAATTTCGCTTTTGTCTTTTTTTTATTATTTACTAAAAGTGACTTAATATTTCTTTTGTTGGTACAAATGGTTTTATTTTTCTCTTCTTTTATCTTTCGCAATTGTATAGATATAAATTTGTTGTGCGTTCCTTATAGTAGTTTAGTCTTGAAAATGAGCTAACGCTCGAAACATTTGACTATTCATATTGTTAAATAAATCGTGAAACATTAAGCCAAAAGTTTAATTTATTTTAATAAGAAAAAAAGTTAAACTGAACTTAATTCACAAAATAATGGTTACTTTCAATGTAAGGACAAGAAAAAATTCCACTAATGAAGCTCTAACTTATAAAGTAGCCATACAAAAGTTACAATAGAACTTCAATAAAGCATTCAGACATCTGCAAGCGGATTATGGTTATTTTCGATATTAGGACAATAAAAAACATACATCTTAAAACTTTAATTTATCAAGTAGTCACACTAAAGTTACATTAAAACTTCAGTGAATTAATCAGACATTATCTCAAAGCGTTGCAAAAGTTTGTAAACTATGGTTATTTCAAACCAAGTGACCAATTTATTCCTTTAACTATGAATAGAATCAATGGCTGCCATGCAAGTAACCATCTGACCCAATCTAATAACTGTGCATATAATACATGGGGCCTCTGCCAAGGATTGCAAAACATTCTCTTCAAATCTACCTTTTCTTTACAATATGGACATGTTTGTTTCTTTCCAACTATGCACCATCCTCTTATGCAGAATTCGTGAAAACTAAAAGAAATATAAATCACCATGATTTGTCAGAAAATAACTATTCAGCTAAATTCATTCAAAATATAAAACAATGTCATTACAAATTTGCGTACCCTACTTTGCTTATACTTCTCAAAAAATTTCTAATTTATTAATTTCAGTTTCAGCTATTCTATAGCTGGTGACGTTAAGAGTTACACTACAAACATAATATAGTTGAACTAAGTGTAGAAAAACAGTTTAGGATATAGCTGAAGTTGTTTTGGATAAGATTTTTATAATATCGTTTATTAATATAGTAAATATAACTCAATATAAATATATATTATTATCATTATTTATATTCATGTGTATATTAATACTTGCAGTAGCAATTTAGTGTTTCAATCGCATGATAAGCATTAATAAAAATGAATAAAACTATAATAGCTCTTTCAAATATTTCATGATTTTGTTGAATTTTACAGGAAAAGTACTATAAATTACTTACACATGTTGACATGACAGCTTGTATGTGTTTTCAATAATACCTTCTTCTTTTACAGGAACTAACAAAACATTGCCACAAACAGCACAAACATTAGGATCAAGGTGCCTTGTTGGAATACCTTCATTTGTGTAATACTGAAATATTTCAATTATTAGATATTAAAACATTCTTAATGTTGAATAATTTAAAATTCAGATTGAAGTATACTTTAGTTATGTCAATAAAAAGCATTTGAGTGTGCATAAAAGCAAAATAATATACTTAGAAAATATTTCCATACTCCAATATGAGAAGCCATTTTGTCAGCACATATTGCAGATATATCTCGACCTAAGACACCATAATACAATCCATAAAAGATAAATAAGGACCCATATTCTAGCCATAAATTGGGCGATGCATCAAAAATAAGATTAACTCCAAATAAAGTGGCCATCAAAACAAAGTAACCTATGACACCAAGAACATAACTTAGTTTATAGAGAAATAGGAACCATTTATATACCAATCTAAAATCAATATCAGTGAATGTTTCATTTATATTAATTGCATGGAAAATGGTAATTAGTATGTGGTTTGTCTCAAAATGATGTAAGGATTGAAATTAATATATTCAAATGTTAAATTAGTTTTTCAAGATCAGTTGCAAACTGCATTTCTATATTAAATTGTAAATTTTTTTCATTTTCAGACTGAACCATATTGTGAAAACCATGTAACACCTGATTTATACATTAGCGATAAGCTTTGAAAAGAAATTATTGTTACAGATTTTATATGCATGCAGCAATTGCTTTCGATAAAGTTCTCATATTATTTGATTAAGCAGTTAAGTGCATTTTTCAGTTCAACCTGCATATCATTTATAATGCCTTTTACTAAAAAGATACAGTTGAATATTTTCTTTATTATCTTAAATGTGAATTCTTCATACTATTTGAAAGTACATTTTTTGATAATTATAATTATACATGATTTCATGATACAATATTCAGTTCAACATGAAACAAGTATTCTGAAAAAATATACACTATATAAAATATTTTCAAAGTTTATTTCCTTATATAATGTACTTTACTACAGTATGACATGATTTTCCAACACTCATTTGTAAACACTATGTTGATTGGCTTTTGTAAGATGAAATGAGATTTATTATTTGTTTTATTACATCTAACCAAGCTCTTAAACATCATAAAGTACACTTTGGAAAATTACTAAGCTTTTGAAAATGAATATTAATTTTGCTTTGTATAAAAGTTCAATGTGATAATCTAAAAACTATCATATATATATATATATATATATATATATATATATATATATATATATATATATATATATATATATATATATATATATATATATATATATATATATATATATATATATATATATATAACCCGTAACAGAACGATACCAGCGTTGGTTGGAAGCTTCGAGTGTCGTAGTTATGGATGCTGTAACTCATCCATATGCTCAGTACAAAACTTGAGGGAGCACCTTCATGCATGAACGAATATAATATGCACGTGGTTATTAAGAAAATTCAAAATACTAAATTATAAAAAATTTACTTCATTTTAAACAGGACAATGTAAAATTCCAATTGTCTGCAAAATTCATTGGCAATACTGCATATGGAGCCGATTGTCATTAGGTAGCAAATATTGAAAATCTTAACCGTAATATGTATTTAGTACCTCTACATTTATTAAATATTAGATTTACAAATATTACAGTTTTGTTAGTAACATTCAATTCTCGAGCAATTTTTCTATTACTCATTTTTAGACATTCCTCTACAATTTGGGAATATGGTCTTGTTGTGAAGTTCTCGCAGTTCAAGTTCAATAATATTGGTTGATTTAAGAAAAGTTGCACTAAAAACTACTTCTAACATGATAAAAGGTTATTTGGGTAATGCTGGTTATAGCTATGTGGCACCATAAAGGCATAAGCATTTGGCAATTTATACAAGAAGTACATATTAGTCACCACATTATTCGAAAACAAAGGCAACCTTGTTAACTTTACAGAAACAACAGCTGAACTGGTGCTACACCTAAATCAGTATAATAAAATGACTTGTTTATTTTGTGGATTCAGTTTTGACTGAGTAGTTATGACTATTAGAATGAGGATGTTTTTTTAAAATAATTTTGGTAGTAGTGTTTGTAAAAAAAGGCCAAAATTTCAGTCAAAATACAGTCACCCAAGTTCAGAACTTGTTTAATACAAACAAGTCAACATCTTATCTCATTAAAGACAAGAATTATCACACTTATTCATTAGAATTTAAAATTAGCATTTAATCTTGATTGAATTACTAATCACCCACAACAGTATTTCAGATTAATTAGGAACTACCCTATTTAGGCACGTATACATGCGCAAAAGTATGATACAAAAGCCAACAACATAGTTAACGACTGCTAGATGTTAAATATCATAATTACCTTGGTGTAGTCCTTTCTAGTGGCTTTTGAAGAGCTTTTCTAGTTATTAATCCTGATATACAGGTAAATAGCAACCAAATAAATACGAATCTCCACCAATAATTTTTTAAACTTAAGATTAAAGGCACAAGCCACATACCTACAATAGTGGCCATCTGAAAGTAAAACCACTATGGTCAGTAAATTAATGCAATGCAGATATTTTCATATAAATACAGAATAATATATAATGTTCAATACAAAGGACTTAAATTATCAGTGAAAACATACCAGATTGAATTGATGAGGTAAAAAAATGTTTTCTTTCGCAGAAAGAAAAATGTACTGAAAAGGATGTACAATGATGAAAACATTTCAAAATTTGAATTCAATGAAAAATAACATCATATAATATTAATTAATGCAACATGGTGTATAATCTATAATCAAATACAAAGCAAATAACAAAAATTCTATAACTGTCTAATGGATTGTGCATTTGCTGGTGGTATGTTGACAACAGTGTAATAATTAAATAAAAGTGATAATAAAATTTATATATCAATATAATGAGTGTATCAATGTTGTAAGGGAGTTCTCACGTAGTAATTAATTACATTCAATATAATCCTATACTGAAAGTAACTCAATATATATATATATATATATATATATATATATATATATATATATATATATATATATATATATATATATATATATATATATATATATATATATATATATATATATATATATTATATATATATATATATATATATATATATATATATATATATATATATATATATATATATATATATATATATATATATATATATATATATATATATATATATATATATATATATATATATATATATATATATATATATATATATATATATATATATATATATATTCAATCATATGAATAAGTTGGCTAGAATTAAAAATATTATTTAAACGATGTACTTGTTGAATTATATCTTCTTCATAACAAAATTAGGCACATTTTAAAGTCCTGTCCACCAACCATGCTATTCTATATATAGCAAAAAATTTATTCATTAAGTATTTTGTCAATATGAAACAAACCTAAAAGCAATTTCACTTAAAATACAATATGAATAGTAGTAACAAAAAGGATATGCACAAGAGTCAAGAATTAACAAATGCAATATTTTAGTACATGGATAAAACAGCAATACACGTAGTTAGAAATTTATGTTTCATTGTCCTCATTACATAAAAGCATATCTACTACAACATAATTCCCTCATGGAGTGGAATAGGGGCACAACTCAAAAAACACCTGGTTTGCACTAGGAACAGCTGTAAATATGAAAATACACACTTTTCACCAGCTATATTAGCACAATTAATAATTCAATATTAGTCCGTAAGATATCAACCTGAAGGTAATCTTCCTATAATCAAACTAAAGCAATTTCCTCAGCAATATAAACCCACTTTTGCAAGTTGTTACACCCTATGAACCATATATTCCTACATGATAACTCTTATTTGTTCATCATTTTATACGTAATTATTACATTGTTATTTTGTTGAATTCAGTTAACAACTGTAATAGAATATTTTCTACTAATTAAAACAATAACCCCTATAACTAAATAAAAGTGACCAAGAATTGAAGCACTCACAACACATGCCAAAACACTAATTCTGTTAGAGGATCAAAAAGTCATCTAATATATATGAGGTGTATTTCGAATGAAACATAATTTTTTTGTTGAGTCCAAGTGTTGAAAGAGAAACCTTCAGAACTAATGTCTGTATGCTACTAAAAGGTATCATAATTTTATGCAATACACAATTTTCTTCAATTTGATGTAATAATAAATGATAAAATATAATTTTGTATCTTTAAAATATTTAAAACAAATAAAATAAAATATATATATATATATATTTTTTTTTTGGTCTTTGTTTCCGGGAATCTTGCAGAGGGGTCTTTAAAAAGAATAACATTCTAACTGTTATAGGATTGTTTATATATAAGTCCATAATTTTCCTACGCAAACACCCAACTTATTTCCAAAACTTTGAAAATAAAAATGGAACAAGTCCATCCATATTTGTATCCAAGACATAGTCTAACACTTACATCTAACAGTATGCCTTATATGTGCTTAAAATTATACAATTCAATGCCAAAATTTTTTCACAATATATCGTCTGAAAAAGTTTTCAAGAACAAGCTTTATTTGTTCATGGTAAATTGTGAGCTGTATAGGATGGTAGAGTTTTATCAATGTTTGTCACGTGAATAGAGAAATAGTATTGAGAATTTTTGACGTGTTTTCATTTTGTAGTGTTGTAATTTGATTTTTTGTTAGATTATATTGTACGACAATTCTGAAAATAAATAGATAATTATCTATCTATCTAAACATATATTCATATATATATATATATATATATATATATATATATATATATATATATATATATATATATAAGTTAGAATCCCCCTTTCACTCAATTAAAAAAATTCGCACATATTTTTACTTAAGAACAATGAAACAGAAAAATGTAATTTACATATTTGAATTATATATACACTGATTTCCCACTAACTTTGATCTTTGTGAGATTACTAATGAAATCATATTTTCATTTCAAGAATTTTGTAATGAATTATTTTTGAGTCAGCAAGCATTACTTGTGAAATACTATTATTGTAAACTCAGACCTTGAATGAAGATATATTTTTATTATTATAAGTGATACATGCAACATTCTAATTTAATCATTGAAATTAGATATTCCTCTTTCATTGAACTTAAAGTAAACATATGGTAACAGATGATCAATAGAACCATTCATTACTAATATTTCGAATTTATAAATACACTGAAGAGAACATTCAACTATATTTTACTATCAATGTTATATCTATTTTAGTTGAGACTAAGTGATGGTATACCCTCTCGACTCTTGTACAAGATCCTAAAAACTAAGTTTTCTCATTTTCAGTTAGAGCAGCAAGTAGTGTATGACAAATATGAGGTAACTGTGGTACTATACCGTAACTGGAAGATAACTGCTATGTCACTTAACTGAGGATGAATATAAATGGAACCAATATTGATCTAGTAAGTATAATTTTCGAAGAATTTGAGGAATGTCAAATTCAATGAACAGTATTATCTTACTTGATTTACATGGTATGAATACTGTTCAAGAAATTAGTTAATAGTCAACGAACAATAAAAAGATATTGTGAATTATGAATTAAATTAATATTCCTAGTCATATTGATCAATTATAACTATAGACTTAGTTCTACTTAATATTTATTTAGACTTAAACCTTACCGCATAGGATTTGCTATGTCTTTTCCTCCATTCTAATAAAATAATTTGGACAATAAATACAGTAACTATGAAAATGATAAGCATTTCAAAATGCATTTTTTCGTGTCCTTCATGTTTTTTGTGGATTTCTTGATGTTCATACCTTAAATTCAAAAATGTTTTTAAAAAAATATTACAAAATTCAATGTTACACCCCTAACCTGCGTCTTTCATCTGGAGATAACTCGTCTAAAGTCTGAAAAAGCATTAATATCTTAAGATTTACTATTGCATTCATAAAATATACTTACCCTGTTACCCATATCAACAGGCATATGTAAATCCATCCTAGTTTGAAACATTTCACTAATCTCTATAGGCTTGACTAAAATTAAAAGAAAGCAGTTTTTCGACTATTTCAATTAAAAATAAATAATTTGGATAACACCTAGATTTCCATTCCACCTGAAATCAAAATGACATAAGTAGGCATTATTGCCAACTCTCAACACAATTTGAAAACATGATCTCTTTCATTTTAGCATTACTTTTTTGCGAAATAAATGACACGGTTTGGATATTTTGTTTAGGATAATTGAAGAAAATACCTTGTCCTTGATGATGAATGTGCAGAAAGCCCTGTGTTATCACACTGGTTGGAAAACAAGTATATTTAGTTTTATAGACTACTGCATCTTACGAATTTTAATTCATAGGTAATGATTATAACGCAAAATAAATAAAGTAATATTATTAATGAATGGGACCCAATGGATTTATTCCATAAAATTTTTATGCAGATGACTGAAAATATTACAGAATGAATGATATTATTATGTTGAAACCATATGACTTTTTTCGAATAACACAAACACAAAATTCAATCAATATAATAACAAAACTGATATTTGTAGAGCTGGTAACACTGGATACAGAAACCATAGAATATTATAAAAAATTTCAGAAGCTTTTTGAATATTGTAATGGTTATAGAGTACATTTCCGAAATCCACTTATTTCAAGAAATTTACCAGAAATATTTCTAGCTTTTACGAGATAATTTATGTAAGATTGAAGTAATGGTAAAATGATAGAGCTGGATTCGAAGGACCCATCGTAATGATGAAACATAGGTCAAAATTGTTGAATAAAAGTGTGAATTTAGAAAACTGTTTCCTCATTACTATTTTATTATTGGAAGTTATCCTCTATGTGAATATTCTTGATAGAGAGATTTGGACGATTCTTCAAAGGAAAAAATTTTATTCCTTGTTCATCTCCACATATGTTACAAAATTGCGGTTTCAGATAATTTTATGTATGTCTAAGGTAAAAATACCTAATAACCCTCCATAGGTGAACTTATCTATTCATAATAACGAATATAATATATGTACAGGTAAGAAGTACCTATGTGGAATTTCGGAATGTCTGCTACCGAATTTAAAAATCTGTAAAAAGTCTGTACCTATATCAAAATATAATATTGTTCGTATCATTTGGTTCTTCAAATTCCAATATAAATTGTTACGATGTTTTTATAGATTGAGGTTGAAAGTTTCCATATTATATGATTCAATAGAAATATAACATATTTTGAAATGGATCACTGTAATAAAACACATTAGTGTTTTTCTGGTGCAAATATAACAGACAAATTATGATTTTTTAGATATATATTCGATAAATTTTTTTCAACAATTCCAAGTATTTCTGTAGAAGTTGATAGGTGAGTACGTATAGGTATTGACAAATTGTTTCTGAAGTGAATCATTTAATATCTATTGATAATAATGCTTACGCATTACAAAGAAAATATAGACATAAATGAGCTCTACAAATTGGACCACAAGTGCTTTAATGAGTTATAATAGTAATATAAACTCGACTACATGAAAGTTTATTACATATTTAGATTTCCATTAACTGCCATAATTCATGTAGAATTTTAGTTATCAGAGTGAGAACAAGGTGAACTGGCGAATAGCTGAGAATATAGAATATATGGAATAATTTATTCAATAAATAATATAGTTGAAATTATGTTATGAAAATATCTATGAAATTCAAATTGACTATTCGATTGGAGGCAGGACATTTGATAAACCATAATTTATAATGATCATAAAAAGATGAATATACAACTGATCTTAATGTTCCATTTGATACACAATTGACAAGATAGTTGATCTAATAAATTTAATGTGTTTTCCAGTCCAAATTGATGATATAGTATGGATCTAAACATAACGCAAAATGTCGAGTGGTTATTTTATCTTATTCTTCGAAAAATAAATAAAACCTCCAGTGAAAATTTCGACAACTCACGGTACCGCTGTCAGAAATTTTAGGTCTAAAACAAATAAGACTTAAAAAAATGCTTTATTATCTTGAAAGCTCCACCTTACTTTTGCTCTTCAAATATATAACAAATCTTTGTTGAATTATATTTATTTAAAATTTGATATTTTAACGTCGCTAGTACGGGAATCACTATTTATATTACATGAATTTTTCTAACTATGATTGATTAAGTTGTTGTTTTAAAAGAACTGATAGGGTAAAAGAGAACACAATTTATTTAATATCGAATTGAAACGAAACATCGGATTTTTAGCGGTTTTCTGGTAAATTTCTTTACTAGAGCACTGAAATTTAAGATGCACAATTTTCAGATTCCATCACCTATTAAGTTTGCTCATTTACTAGTAGTGGCTCATTGTTCCATACTCGATCTGAAAATATGCTGATTCTCTTTAAGAGATAGAATATTTTCTGCATCGGCAGCTGCTCAGCTTTGGCTAACTTCTGGTTAAATTAATTTGCGCTGCAAATCTTTTGCCTTGGATTTCGAAAATTTTGATAAATCTTGATTTTATATTAAAATAAATTAAACTCTTGGCTTAATGTTTCACGATTTATTTAACAATATGTATAGTCAACATGTTTCGAGCGTTAGCTCATTTTCAAGACTAAACTACTATAAGAGATGTACAACAAATTTTTATCTACAAAATGGATTTGAGTAGGGAGGATAATTAGATCTCAACAATGATCTTTCACAAGTAATTAAAAAAGAAACAATGTCAGCATTGTCCTTGTGTTTGAAGCAAATTTATTTCAAATTCAATAACACGGTTTATCAACAGTTAGACGGGCTACCTATGGGTTCACCTTTATCACCCCTACTAAGTGAAATTTTTATGAATAGTTTAGAGAAAAAAATTTTCAGCTCTAACATCACGCTAACAAAAAACGTTTTTCTTTGGAGACGGTATGTGGATGATGTTTTCTGTATCTGGAGTGGGTCCGACAGACAATTGGATAACTTTTTAAAATATATCAACTCATTTTATACATCCATTAAATTCACAAAAGAAATAGAAAATGACCAAAAAACATTAAACTTTTTAGATTTGACCATTACTAGGAAAGATGATTCTCTAACATTTGATATATACAGAAAACCTACATGCACAGATACCCTAATTCCTAAAGATAGCAGTCAACCGCTCAACATTAAACTCAGCTCTTTTTATTCTTTTATACATAGACTCACGACTATCCCGCTTTCAGAAGGAAATTTCAACAAAGAAGTGAAAACTTTGAAACTTTTAGCGAAAAATAACGGTTACGACGAAAATATAATAGATAATCTTATAAGAAAAAAACAACAAAAAATTCTTTTAGATTCAATTTATCCATCTAAAATTATTAAAAACGAACAAAAATATCATTTTATTAATTTCATACCTCATCTGAGTGAAAAAATTTGCGAAAGATTAAAGAAGAGAGAAATTAAAACCATTTGTACAAACAAAAGGAATATTAAGTCACTTTTAGTGAATAATAAAGAAAAGACAAATGTTGAAGACAAAAGCGGTATTTATAAGATTTTTTGTAATGAATGTCCAGCATTTTATATCGGCCAAACAGGTAGAAGAATAAAAACTCGGGTTGATGAACATAAAAGGTCGATTTTGTACAATGTTAATAAAACTGGATTCTCAGAACATTGTATTAGCTCTAATCACTTCATAGATTATGATAAAACTAAATGCCTACACTCAGGTAATAAAGGTAAACGTTTAGACCTTCTGGAAGCAATTGAAATTAGCAGTTCTTGGAAGAGAAAAGAAGAAATTGTAAATGAACAATTAGATTTTCAACTATCCTCCCTACTCAAATCCATTTTGTAGATAAAAAAATTTGTTGTACATCTCTTATAGTAGTTTAGTCTTGAAAATGAGCTAACGCTCGAAACATGTTGACTATACATATTGTTAAATAAATCGTGAAACATTAAGCCAAGAGTTTAATTTATTTTAATATTCAATTATGTTTCACCAAGAGTTAAGCGAGAATTCAATCTCATTAAATCTTGATTTTCTATTGTGTATATCTTTATTGCAGGGCCACGTCCAGGCCTCGGAATTTGCGCAACCCTCTCCTTGGATACGTCAACTGTAAATGTAATGTGGTTGATATAGGCACTATGAAGAATTTACACATTTTAGTGTGTTTGATTATACTTTCATGAAATGAGAATATTAAAATTTCTAAATTAGTTGAGGCAGATCTCAGTTTTGGCATACTCAATGCATGTCACTGTGAAAACTTGGATCTTTTTATGGGTTTCTCTAAAGTCATTCGCAATTCTGGATGAGCAATTTGATAAACTTGGAAAATTGGAGAATATTTTGGTGTGTTCAAAAGAGTATTGCATTACGGCTTGAAATATTGTTAAATAATCCAATGTATAACATATTTGAAACTGATTGCTAATCTACAGCTAATTGAATATAGCTCTGAAGAGTTGAACATTCAACCAGAGGATTTTTACAATGGAATTCACTAATTATCTGGAATAAATCAATTGGACATGGTTGATCAATCATTCCAAGTTCATGGTGGACAATTTGATATAATTGATGGCAATATTATTTAACAGTGATATTTAGACTTCACTTTACTTAGAAGATAATATAAATTAATAGGAATTTAATTTTTTGGGACGTTTTGAATGGATTTACATCAAGTAATTCAAGTAATTTACATCAGTCCATTCGACGTACGTTTCACCACATGATACCATAATTATTTAAAAGTTAATTTTACACTTGACTAGTCTCAGAAGCTATAATAAATGAATAAGAATTTCATGTTTTGGAACGTTTTGAATGCTTTTATATCAAGTAACGTTCGTAACGTACGTACTTTTACGTCAATTTGACGTATGTTTCACCATATGATATAATTATTTTACAGTAATTTTTACACTTGACTAGACAGTTATTTAAAAAATTTCTCAAATCTAGAAAACAGTGTTTTCGTTCCCATTTTCAATTGGAAGTTTTATGATTACTTCTAATAATACAGGAGTGAGTATCATGTATATAATATTACACCTGTCGCTTTATCATGCTTACAATTTAGCTAATCTATAAAAAATCTATAAAAATTGTGTATACAATTGTCACTCTGAAATCGGCCCATATAATGTACAACAAAAGTTTAGATATTGTCAAATGGAAGTTTTTTCATCATTACTTAGCGTGTCAAATGTTTGACGTCTGTCATAACGTAGCAATGTCATTCATGAAATTGCTACTGTCGAAATACACACAAGATATGCATTTTAAAGGTTAAAATTGTGATATTTAAATTCTAACACGTTTATCGATTTTAACTGGAAAAATGTGTCAACCTAAAAAGCACAACTTTCAGTATTGCGTTTTATTTCTCTACAGCTTTTATCGTCCGATTGCTAGGTGACAGTTTTCCATTAAAAATCTAAATTTGGCCAATAGAATACATATCCCTTGTGCAATCATTATTTCCAACCTAATTTCAACAAGGGAAATTAATAATGGCTTTTGTAGAGATAGCATTGATTTCTGTATAAGTAAATTTATCATTCTTTCTTGAAAAATTCCTCATGTCATTCCGCTTCAATAACTAATAACTTATGATAGGTAAAATGAGCCCTAAAAACATGGGAAGATAAAAGTTTCATATGTAGATTGGCCGGTTAGAAAAATTAAATAGGTATTCATTATAATTTAAAAAAATTATAGACTTTTTTTTGAAGAATAACTAGAAACCCGGATTTCAAAGAATGAAGGTTTCTAGTTCCTAATTCAAGAATTTGGAGTGGAATATGAATTGGTATGGGAAAAGGAATTTCAGCTTGTTAACGATAAAACATTTAAATGTCATCAAGTAAGTAAACATATCTGTAAAATGAATTATCGTTTCAACTGCTGTATATTCAATTATAACTTATAAGAAGATTATAACAATAAGATCATTAACAATTTCTAACTTGGTTGTTAAATATCAATACACAAACGAATACTCTATTTGTGTTTATCTATTTACTGATAAATCATTATTTGATTTATTATTTCATCAGTAGGAACATGATAGGCTCTTCTTACGTCATGATACATTCTGGAATTACTGAGTTGAAATAAAATTTGAGAAGATATTTAATTCCTACTATTTTCATCAATGCTTCATTTCAATTCAAACGATAACAATGTGAACAGAGAAAAAGAATTTCCTATTATTCCCTAAAATGATTCAGAATTCGAATATTGAAATGAACAGTTACTAGAATTGGAATCTTTTCAAGAACTCTGTTAATTCATACTTTATAACAAGAGATAGGTATATAATAATTGCGGATGAAACGAAAAAGAATGACGTGTAATGAGCTTTCCTTATTAGCACTAAAAATATACCTAGAATAAAAAATAGCATATTGAGGCGTAATAAAAATTAATTAATCGAACACATTTTAAAATTTTCAGAAATATCATATATATTGTACACTACAGTTGATGAAACAATACTTACAGTATTGTTCCGTTGTACAATACCTTCATAACTTGTAACGTAAATACAATACCTTCAATACCTTTTTTTTCTTACCTGGTTGACGGACGTCAATTCCTATAGCAGGAGAGTATACAGTCGTCTGAATTCATAATTCATACCTACCTCCGGAATACATCAGGGGTCTAATCGTGGGCCAATTTTATTTATTCTATTCGTAAATGATCTGATGGTTAACATTGACTCTCCACATTTGTTATTCGCGGATGATTTGAAACTATATCATGAAATTAGATCACAGGGCAACTTCAAGATCACAATTGAATGATCATTAGATCACAAGTATTCAACTTCAGCTCGCGCTTGACCATGCAGCCAGTGGATGTGAGGATAATTATTTGAGTTTGAATGTATCAAACCGTAATGTTGTCTCTTTCACAAGGAAAAAGGAAAAAAGATCGCATGTAGTGTGATTATAACGTCGGTGGTCAGGTTACTTCTCGTTCTGGTAAGGTGAGAGATCTAAGTATAGTCTTCAATCAGAAGCTTTCCTTTATTCCACATCATCACCTTACTTGTTTCATCTGTCTCGAAAATATATGGATTCGTTATGCGCAATGGCAAATATTTCAGTAATTCCTCAACATTTATAGGACTAGTTAATACCCTGATCAGTAGCAAGTTGAAGTATGGCAGCATGATCTGACATACTATTTACACTTGCCATCAACACCACCTAGAGGCCATTAAGTGAAAATTCTTTGAATTCTTAGTTTTGCGTAAAGGTTATCCACAGAGAAGAGTCAAACATAACGAATTATTGAGTCAATTTAGTTTAATTTAATATCATTGGAGGGTAGGGGAGAAAGTTCTATCACTAAAATTTTGGTGCAAATTACTGCACAACAGTATTGATTGTCTCACTTGTCCACTTTGAAATTTCGTGTTCCTAAGCAAAATTCTCGTACTACAGAATTATTCCACATAGAGACTCCAAAGACAAACTCGCTAATACAATCCCCTATTTGGTTTATGGAGCCTACATTCAATAGAGTTGCCAATAATTGTGACATTCACTTCTACTTCATAGGAGTTATCATTAGGAGTTATGTGAACAAAGGAAATCGACTAAAATTAATTGATTTAGATTGAGTTCGTTGTAATATTTCATTAATTTCTATTATTTAGGTATTAGTTACTATTATATTTTTTTAGATTAGATTGAGCTCTTCAATATTCAATAATATGTTATTATTTTCTGTAATTGGGTATTATACCTGTTGAGAATAAAGAACTTATTATTATTATTTTATTCATGTGTTGGATGGTACATTAGGTACGTATCTCCGTCTTCAATCAACTGTGTGCTAATAAAAACTCAACTAGAGGAAAAAATATTCGAATTTAAAGAAAGTTTTAGATATTTAAAGTTTTTAGAATTCTATGATTGAAATATTCCGCTTAAATACTTTGTGGGAATTTCTACTGAGAAACTTCATCGTTTCCCAATAATTCCACACATTTAGGTCAAGGTCGTGTCGGTAATGAGATGTATGCGTGCAAAAATTAAAGGTGACAGCCGGTCTCCGTAGCTTAGTCGGTAGAACTCCCGACTTTGGTGCGGTAGAACTCGGGTTCGAGCCCCGCTGAAGGCATGGGTGTTTGTGTATGTCTATGATTTAAGTAATTTGAATGATGAAAAATGCTGGGTAATGTACATCGATTACAAGCCCAATGGCCGTTCGGAACCGGCGTTAAACTGTAGTAGTTGTATTAAAGGTGACCGAGTAAAAGTTGGCAGACAAATGAAATGGTGAAAATTATAATTAGAACACTTCCACTGAAGAAAATTGGATATTTTTTATGAAATTGAATTTTTCAACTCTCTTGATGATTCACATAAATAATTTATTACAAAATCACGTAATTCTCACTTTTCGAATGAATAGTTTAGAATAAAAACCTTTTGGTTAATTTTCTTCAGTTTCCATTTTCACGACTGGGGGCTGAAACTGAAGCAGTGAATTTCTGTATAGAGACAAAGAGAGCAATTGCGATTCTGATGTTTGGAGAATGGTGTAGTTTTGCTGTGTTCCATAACAGAAGTTATAGTCAACTGAAATCGGACTGTGAAGAAGGTGTATTTATTTATTTAGCAATTTGCTACTTCATGACAAATATTACATGAAAAACATCAGCAAAAATTTCGAAAAGATAATTCTAATCACAGAAAAACGTTTTCTTTAATCTAACTTCGAAGATCTTTACAGTGCTAGATGTTTTAACAAATAGTGGTAATGCATTATACGCTATGAGACCTTCAGTAAATGGTGACTCTTCCATGGCCGTTGTTGTATATCTCTCAATTTGAAAATCCTGTGCGCTCCGAAACCCGTAACACACCGACTCTGATCTCCGTTATCGAAATTTTTGCAAGTAAAAGGTGACTTTTTGTTTATTGTTTTGTAGATGAGAACCAGACCAGATTGAGTCACAAGCTGAAGAACGCTCAAGAATTTCAGTTCTTTGAGCATAATATTTAATATTGAGATAACAAGAATCGCATACATTAATTCTGAACGAACTGTAACTGCTGAATATCTTTCTTATCACAAACACTCAAAACAGAAGCACAATAATTGAAACAGGAAATATCATACAATTATATATAACTCTTTCGCTCTAGGGTGAAAGTTCTTTACACACTCTATAAAATTAATCAATTTTTTCAAAGTTTTCTGCATAAAACAGATACATATTGAGACATTTTCAATTGAGGATCAATAGTCACCCTCAGATATTTAATCTCAGTTACAAAATTGAGTGCCATGTCACTCATGTATTATGCTTGACTCGTATGTTTCTATGAATGTCTACTTCTATATCTTCTTCTTACTGCTAAACGGCAGAACCGATTTCGATAGATGGTAAGACATCGAATTCGTCTTGATGATGAATCGGATTCGTCTTGACCACTCAGGTCTTGGGTAGGTATATGTAATTCCTCACGAATCAAAATTGCGTTTTTTGGTGAAAAATTGAGAGTGTTCATACATTTTCATTATGTTTCTCTGCTGCTGAATATGCAGCACCTGTTTGGAGGAATTCAGCCCACTCCAAACAAGTTTATGTGGCCATAAATGTGTCTGCACGCATTGTCACGGGATGTCTGAAACCTACTGCAGTGGCCAAATTGTACCCGATTGTGGGCATTGTACCTTCTTCTGTCCGTCGCCAGATAGCAGCTAAAATAGAAAGGGGAAAACAAGTTGATGACTTGAGACACCTCATGGCAGAATATCAGCCACAATACCCAAGAAGGTTAAAGTCAAGAAAGAGTTTCATTGCTACATCAAATGAGCTTCAGCTGAACCCGGAGGAAAGAAGAATAAAACTCTGGAAAGAGGAGGGGCTGCATCCAATAATTGAGATAAAGAAAGAACTGGTCAGTAGATTCAACTTACAATACAAAACGTGGAGATCTTTAAACCGACTGAGAACGGGCGTCGGCCGCTGTGCCTCAAATATGTTCAGATAGAGTCTATCTGGGAGCACCCACTGTGAGTGTGGATCTGTCCAAACCATGAACCACCTTCTAGATTGCCCTCATGCAGATGTTTCATGCACCTTAGAAGATCTCATCTCTGCAAGCCAAGCGGGAGTAGATGTAGCAAAATATTGGGAAGACATTGGCTGACGACATTATGGTTGATAATCGGACTCGAGAAGTAAAGTAAAGTATTATGTAATAGTATTATGCCTTAGAATATGTTGGGCAGTAACAATACACAATACAGAGGACAACATTAGATAGTGTTGTGGTGGATCTAAGCTTCAATTCATTATCCAAGTGGCATGTTGGCCTTAATCGGGTGAGGATGCTTGAAGGTTTAGTCATTAGTGCACTACATTTAAGAACTACTACAGGTTTTACATAACCTGTTGGCCTCAATTCGTTTAAGTAATCAAATCGTTTGCAAAATCTTGAACTGAACAAATGAAACTATGATTTTTTGTAGTTCTATACTGAGAAGCAAGAAATAAACGAGGTAATTTGAAAAAAATCAAAAACACGGTAGAGGTTTGAAGAATATCAAACTCAATAATTTCAATTTTCACATTAGAGGTAGAAGTCAAACGCTCAAAATATGCAACTAACACTAAAAGAGAGGATCATATTTCCTAGCCTTGAGTGTGGTGATGAAGTTGAATAAGAGGAGTTACAAGAGAAGGTAGATGTAAACGCAAGCCGAACATTTCATCTATGAGCTCGTCCACCTTCCTTTTAGTTTACACTACTTTACACCATTTTGAAAAAGTGTGCAAACGTTGAGAACCATGTTTACGAGCGTGCTGGAACCATTTGTAAACTATAATCCTATAGAAAATCATGGGTCCCACCTGCTACTAAACTTGGTCCTCAACGGTTGCATTCTTAATTCATTATATCTTCTTTCTTATTTCAGTCTATGTATTTACATATATTGTTTGAACAACATACTTGATTTATATTATATCATTGGCTCAGTCCTTCATGTGAGAAGTATATAAGAATGAATATATGAACAATTTTTATAGGCAAAAGTAAGTGGTATTCTTCTCGGATTAAAGCAGACGCTATATAAAGGAACTCAAAGTGATAATCTGTAATAGGTCTTATGCTGGTTTAGGTTGTATAACTTCCGAAAATTTTCAAACAATTATGTTCATTATTTGGCAATGAAAGGAGTTAAAACGAGAATGTTTTTACTCTAAACTTTTTCCAAGAAAACTCAGTCACCAGGCGATATCATTTAGACTTAGACAAATCCTCGAAAATGAACAACTCAACAAAAATTCATTAACGGTATAATTTTCCAGAAACGAATGAAAAGAGATTAATCTTGTGACGGATTTTCAGCAGTCTAAACGAGCTCTTCCGTATAACGAGCAGAGCGTGCCCCGTAATAAAATAATGCACCCAACAGGAAAACTCCAACCCTTGGACCTTCGAGGTGCTAAAGCTCGAATCTTGCGCTGTTGGAGTCACGTAGAAAACATTTTTTCAACAAAGCTGCGTTTACAAGACATTTACTTCGTTTTCGGTATCACATCTGGCGATTTCCATTCTTTACATACCTAATCTGTTATTTTAACAACGTTTCTACCGATATTCGTTTTTCTCGTTTCATTTTCAGCGAGCACTTGTCGGCATTCAAATGGAAATATGATGTGAATTTGATTTGATATATAACGCGAATATTACCAATGGTTACTGAAGTTACTGAATGCTTAATCATTAATTCCTTCGTTGAGGAATAGTAGAAATAGAAAAATATTAGTATAGCTTCAGATATAAGGACGATCTTACACATAGCAACTTCTCTTTGCTATGTGGCTTTAACACCGTTTTTCTGTAGACTCGATCTTGATAATCCCTTCTATAAATATCAAATTGTCATTGTGTCCAACGCGAGAATTTTTTTTGTACGAGGCGAATGATTATATAATTTTCACTTGATTTTAAAAACGTTTTATTTTAAATCTAAGGCTTTTGTTTTCTTACAAAATTCATCAAGAGTAATTTTACAACTAAGTCAATCATCAATCTACTACAAAGCTACTCATAAGTCTCTTCATAGTTTTTCTTTATAACTACAATATATTCATAAATACATACTCCTCCAAAACTCAAATTCCAACTAACATGAATATGATTCCATCATCATTCATTTCATTTCAACGAAAGTTGCATTATAAGTGTTGCACTAAAATATATGTACTTGGAGTTATGGCCACTATTTGGAGTTATAGATTTTACAATATTATGGATTCACCCTCCCACTCAGCTTAACATTCATTATAGAACATCGTAATAGGAAATCTAACTCAAAAATATTATTTCATTTCACTCGATCATTTTTTCTCAGTGTGTTTCTTCTATGTCCCGAACGTTTCCTAAATATTCATGTCAATTATTTACTGGCCAAAAGAAAAAAGGTTTCTGCAAGTCGAATTTAATGGATCTATTAAATTCGGGAATGATCTATCAAGACATAGAGGCACTTGTACTACTTTACGACACCCGCCTGTAATTTTCATAGTCTTCTTGATAGCTATCATTGATGTTCGTTGCAGAATATTATATTAACTGTAGAGTGTAGATGGTGAAGAAACCAATCCGCCTCCTCTACTCGTCGAAAACCTTAACCCTGATGTTAAACTTTCTTTTAATTTCAAGATTTTGATAGATAATTTCTTATTAAGTTCATAAATAATACATATAACTTAAATTCAAACACTTGAACTTATGATTTACACTTTATTGACTACTACAAACGACTTCTTCAGATGCTTACAGAATAATCAGAATATAGAATTATTCTGTAAGCATCTGAATCGTTAAACTCATGCAATGTTTAATGTAAATCATAAGTTCAAGTGTTTGAATTTAAGTTATATTCAATTATAATGGATTTACATCAAGTAAACGCCAACACTATTAAATATAAATAATACAATTCTAATTCCTGAAGTAATTATTAGTACTTCATTATAAAATCATGCCATCTACTCAATTTGAACCCTATGCAGTTTTCAGAAATCATTTGTCATTTATTCATCTGTTTATTCACTCTCAATATACGCCTCACAGGTTGATAAATCCAGTTATGAGATACAACTGGATATGATAAAAGCGATGATATAAATGATAAATATAAATTAGCTGGTCTCCGTAGCTTAGTCGGTAGAAAACCTGACTATGGTTAGGTTGAACTCGGGTTCGAGCCCAGCTGAAGGCAAGGGTGTTTGTGTTTGTCTATGATTTGAGTAATTTAATTAATGATATATGCTGGGTAATGTACACTGATTACAAAGTTCGAAACTGGCGTTAAACTGTAGGTCCACTGAATTGGAAAATATACATGTATATATATATATATATATATATATATATATATATATATATATATATATATATATATATATATATATTTATGAATTAAACAGAAGCGATTCTCATATATTTGAACAATTCAGCGGACAAACTACAATAATAATAATAATAATAATAATAATAATAATAATAACAACAATAATAATAATAATATTAATAATAATAGCAACAACAACAACAACAACAACAACAACAACAACAACAATAATAATAATAATGATAATAATAATATTAAAAGTAATAATGATAATAATAATGAGCATATATTTCCAACAGGTAACTACGAAATTACAGGAAGATACATAATGAATAAATATGGTTACTAAAAATATCAATAACAACATAGATAAATAATATTAAAAAATAATTATAATGATAAAAAACAGTATCAAATATAATAATCTGAATTTATAATATCAATATCTAAATATTCAATCATAAAAATAATCAAGAAAACAAATCACTCAGAACTCAAACCGGAAGAAATCAAGATACCACACTGGTTAAGATTTAAATAAACATCAATGATAGAAACAAGTATGTCCCAGTGCAAATACAGTACTTGCTGGTACTTTGATACTAGTTTGCAGTAGAACATGCAAAGCTGAGCGACGATTGCGAGAGAAGATTGGTTCTGTGGGTTTTGGAGTAAAATATCTGGTTTATTCTACTACACCTTAGTGGAACGAAGAAATTAAGCTTAGCCAGAAGCTCAGGACAATCGAGATCATTGAGCAATTTGAATATAAATTTCAATGCTGCAAACGCATTCAAACTTCTCCTGGTGTGGAGGCTCCTAGTGTCAAACCTCGACAAACAAGCATGGTCACAACCCCTAGGTGGATATACACCATCCTCTCGAAATTGGAGTCATTTCAAGAACTTCCTCTGCAGTGCCTCCTGGTGGTTTTTGTGACAATTATACATTGGTCGACAAACAAGACAGCCATACTCAAGTTTGCTTCTCACCAGGGCATTAAATGAATGGACCAGTGTTGAGGAAGTCGAAAACAATCTAGCATTGTGAACGATGAAACCATAAAATTTTCGTATGATACGATGTGTCACTTATTCAAATAAAATCTGGGTTTCATGATCTCATGCCCACACCTGCTAAAATTCAAAAAGCACCTATTGTCCGACACAAGGCTATCAATTACCAAGTTACTCCAGTTTCCAAAGATCTTTTTGATAAATTCAATGAAGGTAAAAAAAAACGATGCAGGAAAGAAAAGTATAGTATAGAAGAAAAAAAAAGAGGAAAAAAAAAGGGACCAAGGGTATTCAAAAATTAAATTCAGTTCAAAAGCAACTAAAGCAAAATCGTCTTCTCAAGAATCTACTAGAACCAAGAACACTGCAGGCAATCAAGCGAGTTAGTACTCTCATGCCTGTTAAGAAGACCACATGGGACATAAGGGAGTGCTCTCAATATTTTAAGTGGTATGTATCATGAGGAGTGCATAGGTTTGTCATATGTCCTGCTGGATGTTAAAAGAGGCCATTTATTTTGTTATTAGAATACTCATAGATTGTTGTGCTATTATGTATAAGGATTACTGACCTCAAATACCAAATTTTAATGTTCAAGTTGATTACTTATATAATATAAAATATAGGCCTTATTAACCTACCTTATTATAATAAAGCCTATTGAGAGTGTTAAAAAAAATTCATTTTTATGTATGTTGTAAGCAGAAGTTGCTATTTTGTTGTACCATAAATAAACGACTTATTACCAATAAATGTAGTTGATTAAGTTGTTCTTTCAATATTTTACAACAAATTCCCCTCAACTAGGCCTTAATACCCTGATGTACCTTACAAGATACAAAGGAGGAAAAATCAACAAGAACAATAAATAAATTAATCAAATATTAAAAATAAGACGTTGTTAGTAAACAAATAATTTCGCTTAATCAAATCTAAATAAAAGGCAACATATAACTTGAACGCATTATTAACATTGAGATATCTGTGGCACACTTAAATGACATCAGCGGAAACACTCGAATTGAATTGAGTCGCCTGAACGTCCGCTCCTGTCCAAACTTCTGCAATGAATTGATGTTTGGAGCGCCATGTAAATTAAAACAAGCATGCTGCTATGCTTTTGGCGGCGTGAACTGAATTCAAAATTTTGTGTCGCGTATGGTGAATTTTATTTTCCGGTTATTAGAATTATTAGGTCATGTTTAATTCTGCACCGAATACAATTGCAGTAAATGTTGTACGAAACATGCAAACAAGCTGACAGCTGGTCCGCATGTTCGAAGGTTGATAACGAGAAAATTAGCCAGAGGGGATGACATGTGGATGTCATTACCGAAATATTGTTTTGCAAAAATGGTCAGAGCTCAGGGGTGCACAAAGTGACATGCTGTTTTCTGGTGTTTTACGAGAATCTATCATGTTTTTCCCAGAATATAATGTACCTAACTACTATTGCACCCCTTTGTGCAATTCGTTTCACCACTCTATTGACTATAAAGTGTTTTTCGACTCCTTTGACGTTATATATATATATATATATATATATATATATATATATATATATATATATATAACGGGTATAGAAGATATGTGAAAGTTCGATGCTTAGTGTGTAATCTGAGAGATGTTTTCTACTGATTCCTATAGATGGAATTGTGCAGTATTCATCACTCTACAATAGTTCACTTGGAGTCACAAGAAAATGCTAGGAGATTGAAATCGTTACCTCACATCGATGGACGTGGTGCGACTGACGAGTTCCTTGCAGAACGAAACATATATGTCTCGCATTTCCATCAGGTGTGGCATCGATTTCAATATTTCTCTAACATTTATCCCTTGAAGGATGATGGAGGCATCACATCGTACACGTTCACATATCTAGCTCTACTATAACATTCTCTTGGTTAATTTGAATTTTTCAAATGAATCTTGGAAACTTGGACCCTGAAATCTGCTCACATCCAGAAGTTTCGAACAATCCAACGGAGTAAAGAAAGATATATAATGGGCCTAATCATACGAGATAAAATACGCTGGAGCTGAATAAGAGGTCAAACAAAGGTGAAGGATGTCGTCGAGTGTGTAAAAAGGCCAAAGTGGAAATGGACAGGCCATCTAGCCCGAACAAGAGATGAGCGTTGGTCAGCTGTGATTGGTGATTGGTAGCACAGAGACAGGGTAAGACCGAGAAAGCGCCCTCACGATCGATGGGATAAGGAGCTTGTGGATTGGCTAGGCGTTGCCTGGAACAGAGAGACTGTCGATAGAGAATCTTGGCAAAGACAGGGGGAGCCTTTGTTCTGCTTGGAGACAGAGGTTGATAATGATGATATATATTCTGGTGTTTATCGAGTTTCGTCATGTTTTTTGCCGAATAGAATGTACCTTCCTACTACTGGAATATATCAAAGCTGAATGAGGCATTGCTCTGACTTTGAAATTATGAGTGTTTGTTTCTCAAGAACTCATTTTCTACTAATTTAGTTTCTCTACTCATTTGACTATGAAATATCAATTATATGCGATGTAAGAAAAATGACCTTTAACTGCCAATAACCTCAATTACTCATTTCTGGTATAAACAACATTCAAAAAAATGCAATAAGCATCCAAAAGAGTCGGTAACACTGTTATAAGTATTCCTCATATTTATTTTCTATAATTTAATTGAGTTAGAGGCAATGGCTGCATCCAGCTTCAGGTCACTCGTATACAACTTCTGCAGAAACTGATGAACTTTTCTATGATTATTCTAATATAGATTTCCATCTGATGAATTCAACTATTTTCCATAAAGCCATTGTTTGAAAATTGCGAAACCTCATTGAATTTGAAATTTCCCAGAATAAAACACGACACTTGGTATGAAAATGAGCCGGGGAATAAGTAATTCGGAATCTCTCTGGGGTAAAAGTTTTGAATAAACGCCGTGGCTGCAAATAATTTACATATCGTCTTCTTATATTTTCGAGTAATATTTTCTAGTGTCTAGAACGGCATTTAACTGCGAACTGATTTGAGAGTCAAATATCATACCCGCTTGAAACTAACAGTTTGTGAGTCGTGCCTCGTTCTCCCGAATCATTTCTTTCTTCGTTCTCTTTCTTATTTCATCAATTTGTTTACTTCCGTCTATATAAATTTTTTTCGTCTGGCGTTATTCTCCCTCGTGTAAATTAGGAACATAGAATGAAATATTACAGTCGACGTTTTTATTCGTTTTTGATGTACTCTATTATCGTAAGTGGCAGAATGGAACGAAGCACTTTCACAAAGAGAATTCAATATACGAAAATATACACAAATATTTGATCAGTTCTGTATTTCCCTATCTTCATTCACAAAAAAATATTTTCAGCTAACGCAACAAGCGTTGGATACAATTAATATCTAAGTCAACGTGCTTTGACCTAGATATAAAGGATAACTTTTTAATGAGACATTGTTTCCTCAAAATTCGAAAATGTAGAATTAATGTTACTGCTTCTTTGACACATTATCAATCTGTTGTGTTTATGCCTTCTGAATTTCGTTGAGGTTTTGTTCGTTGTCGTGTATTATGTAACGTGCTCGATTTCTTGAGCGGTTAAGTACAAATTGGGTGAAGTTGATGGGCCTGATAGAGCTTGAGAAGTGTTAGATCTCGTTTTACTCGAAGAGAAAACGTTAGAGAAAGTCCTCAAACCTGATCTACATGGTAATGCACAAAATTAAGCATAAGTAATCATTGCAAAGTTAGGAATAAGTAGTTCATTGCAAAGAATTTTGAAGAATTTGAAAATGTTTCCTCAGAAAGTAAAAATTGTTCATTAATGCTGACGTCGTCGGGAAATGTTAACGTAATGGCCAAATCTGCTAAACTTGATGCAAGGATGAACCATAACTAATGGGCGTTTAATAGGTCTGGTGACCTTTTAGTCACCAGACTCCGAGTAATCGATAACCATCATTTGAAGCATTGATAATGTCAAGTGAGACCTTGATGAAACGTCTGCCAGTTCCCAACAGGCACTCAACAAACCAACGGATGTATTCCCGGAACAATATACCATTATATTTTTCCATCCGTGAATCTCTACGTTCAAACATGATATATATATATATATATATATATATATATATATATATATATATATATATATATATATATATATATATATATATATATATTTTATCATGAAGTATTCAGAAGTTTATTCAAAACTATGTGAAATTAATGAACTTCAGTTTTTTGAGTTTCAAACAAAGGGATCTAATTTCGCTGGGAAACCAAAAAGCGGTTTTTTCGATGTTTCACTCGTGCATTCAGACAGCCTTCATAGAATTTCTACATTCCATTTTCGTTCAAATAATCTGTTAATTCTAGTAGAGTAGATTTAGCGTTTAAAATTTCGTTTGAAAATAACATGTTTTTCTGGTTGACTGCTGCTATTATGTACGCCAGAATGCATTAAAAACGTAGTGTTGCAGATTGAATTGGGTCAGTTGGGTTCATATCTAGTCAAATGCAGTGAGATTGTTTCATCGAATGAATTCCATATATATTAGCTTTTCGAAATTAAGCCTGTTCCAAGTATGTCAAACGAGAGATGAATAGCATTTACACGACATTCATTCGCCTGCAAATCCATTAAGGGGATTTATGTTTTTCAATATGGAAGCAAATGGTAGAATCGAACGTGTTTTAGTTCCGAAAAGCTGGTTTCAATACAGCACTGCGGCCTCATTTCGACGAAAGTGCGATGAAGAGCACCTCGAACGTATTCACGAATTCACCGCTGGAAGGAATTACCTTTAATCATATTGTAAATGATACCAAGGAATTTTAATTACCTTTAACATAAAATGATTTTTTACTTTCACCTTCCCCTCAAATTAACAACACCTGGTTCTTGTTTCTTCTATTATAAAATTGTGAAATAGGTATGAGTTCATATACGAATAGATCAACAGCAATATATATTTCAGTTAAATTAATAATTATAAAAAAATTACACAACAAAAGCTATACAAGGTCTGAAGTAGTTTTAACAGCAGAAATTCTTTGAAAGACATAGAAAGCCTTAAAATAATGTCAGAGGGGACATAGACGATTCTGAAAAAGTGAGCAAGTTTAGGTACCTGGCAGTAACAATAAAGCATATTGGTAGAGAATAGAATGGAATAAGCGAAATGATAGCGAAATGTGTGAAAAGTATGAGACGACTGTTTCATAAGAAGTTTTGTTTCTCTATTTTATTTTTTCTTATATTTCTCTTTTTCTTCCTTCTCTCTTCATAATTATGTGTATATTGTATTTTGTCAGCTAAATTGTTCGAATATTACAGTATTTTTTTCCATTTATATTCATCATTTGTGTCATCATTTGTACCATTAACATTTATATTTTTATATTTAACTATAACTTGTCAATTTCCGTACCTTAGTCGGTAGAACACCCGACAATGGTGCGGTTCAACTCGTGTTCGAGTCCCGCTGAAGGCATGGGTGTTTGTGTTTGTCTATGGTTCGAGAAATTTAAATGATGATATATGCTGTTTAATGTACATTGAATACAAGTCCATTGGCCGTTCGGAACCGGCGTTAAACTGTACGTCCACTGAATTAAAAAAAAAAATGTAACTTATAATTGGATTTAAGCAACCTGTGAGGTATATATTATGAATAAATAAACGACTAGATATCTCTAAATCTAAAACAATCATGAAAAGTATAACAAAAAGAGTATACAATCCAATAATGAGGACAGTGATTATTCACGGCTGTAAAACATGGAAACGAAATACAAAAGTAACAGAGGACATAGAAATATTCGAAGGAACAGTTTTGAGGAAAATATATAGTAGTGAGAAACGATAGGAACTTTGGGAAATGAGAACAAATGGAAAAATCAGTGCATTATTTAACGAAGCATGTATATATAATTAATATAGTTAGAGCACAAACGATAAAGTCGTTAGGCCATATAACAAGACTGAAAGACAAAAGACCCACAAAACAAGTCGTGTTGAAAGGAATTGCTGAATGAAAGGGTAGAAGAGGAATAAGGAGGAAATGGATTGAAATAATAGTAAATGACTTACAGAAGTTAGGATACGTGACTGGAGAAGAAGAGCATTGAATAGAAAAAAAGTCAAACAATGGGCGGTCTAGGCCCAAGATTCACAAATCATTCAATACTAGTAAATACTGAGATTCTCAATCTCAGTATTTACTTTAATTCGAAGTATTTGAAATGAAACTCTCAATGAGCTTTCTACACAAATGTTGTCAATGAAAACGAACCCTCACTTTCGAGAGTGAATATTAAGAGCATTTCGAAAAACGCTCATGAGTAGGAATCTTGAACGCTAGACAGCGTTTACATGTCTTTTCTCCAATAGAGGGAGCCTACGTGAATATTTCCCTATAAAATAGTGAAAAATTTCCCTCAATTTGGTATACGACCTATGTTCGTTTTGAAAGTCATCGATTCTTGATTGATAGATTAAATATGGACTGATGATTCATAATAATGATGAAACAATTGTATCCTATTATCATTCAACAAGATCGATGAATTTTTCGAAACTCTTTTAATACTGTGAAACATGGTGGAATGATCTTCCGGGCTGATTGGCCGTGGCCACGAACATATTGCCGAGCCACGAACACCTATAAATATCGGCACTCTAGTGAACAGGTTATCAGTTGCTCCAGAGTCGTCGCCCAGTACACCACTACGTCGAAGCATTCGCCGCCACTGAAGATGTCTCCCGCAGTTAGGGACGAAACGTCTGAAGAGGAGGAGTTCCAGTTGACCACGACCAATCAGCCCGGAAGATCATTTCACAATGTTTCACAATGGACACCGGCCGTGAAAGCCTACACGATTTCTCTTAATATTCACTCTCGAAAGTGATGGGTTCGTTCTCGTTGACAACATTTGTGTAGACAGCTCACTTAGAGTTTTATTTCAAATATTTCGATTTTCGATTAAGAGTATATTACATAATATTCCAGCATTTTTACAACTGCATTTTTTCGAAGAAAATGTCCCTTTACAGATGCATCTAATAAAACCTTGTGGCAACGGTAGTTCGCGTACTACTACAATTGCGCTTGCGCACCACATTACTAGCACTTGCAATTTCGTATTTTGTATGCTCACATTTACCAAAACGACATGGTCATTGTGAATAATGTTGAATGCACATTACCCAATTACCCAAACGAGGAGGCAAATGTGGGCATTTACCGAAAAATGTGTACATTTGCCGCAATATATACTTTTACCGTAACATATACATATATATATATATATATATATATATATATATATATATATATATATATATATATATATATATATATATATATATATATTGAATATATTCGAATATATTTAAATATTGAATATATTAATATTCAATATTTAAATTTATCGAACCTATAACGTATACGTAAGAAGTTTCGACAGTTTGGCGAGTACGTAAATTTGGGAAAAATACATAAATATGAAAATTTTGATGTTGAGGCTCTATGATATTTTTCGTATTTACTAGGAAAGATAAGGGTTTTCTTCGATGCTTATGAATTACAAATTTCATTGATTAAGTTTCAAATACTATAAATGAATCATTTCATTCTGAGCGAATTCGAAAATGATATCATTGAGTTTGATAATATTACCGAACTGAATATCAGAATGTAAGGAATGAAATGGAACTTCATTATATTAAACTTTAAAAATTGGTTAGTAGTTTTCAATTATATAATACATTGAAATATTCAGTTCGGCTTATTATCCTGGTATTATTAAACATTAGATAATTGGTCAATAACCAGAAATATGTATCTGGAATTTAGTCAAGTAATTTCAACTGAAATTCATTTCGAAATATTTCAACAATTTTTTTGCGAGGAATAGAATGAAATCATTAAAAATCGAAATCGTGATCTTCTCTTGACAAATATCTGAAATTATTAGTACGGGAAATTATTTTCATTAGAGTTGATATTCAGAAAAAATATAAAAATTCATGCTCAAATACCATTCTAGCATTTCTATCCATTTCGAAAGACATCAATCACAAAATTTCCGCAGTACCGGAAATTTCCCCGAATGATTTATTGATGAAATCTTGGCAATTGCGGAAAATTACTCGAAATATGGCGGTCATAACTCACCATTTCTCACTGAAATATTGCACCTTGTCAATATAATTGATCATTCCAACGACGGACGCACGAAAAGGTAAATATTTGAGGGGAACATGAGTGGCATGTATTTCTGCAGATTTTGATGGTTGAAAGGTTAAGTGGTGTCAATTACGTGTGTACTTCTGGTAATTCACCGATCTTTATTTCATGAACTACATCGATATCGAAAGGATTTGAAGAGTTTGAATGAAAGATAATCATAAATTTGGAATATTTATTTTGGGTCCGTTTCACAGACTTTCCGAAAGCCGGTTGATTTTTTTTGTATTATTGTTGGAATTAAATGGAAATTGAAAGTGAGTTTCAAATGCACTTCTGATTTGATTGAGTACTTATTTGAAGAAAATTGCTAGTTCTGTCATTTTATTCAGAACTTTTTCGAAATATTTCAACAAGGTTTCGTATAATTTGGAAAAAAATATTTTGAATTCCTGATGTGTGATGTAATAACAGACCTGCCTGAAATTTGAAATATTTGCTGAGGAGAGTTGTTTTTATGAGACGTTATTATTGAATACTACTGAAGCTTTCTTCTTTTACATCATTGTTATTGTCGAGAAAATTTATATTTGCATATTGTTAAAGAATCAACATTGAGACGAATCATATGAGAATAATAATAAGTGTTATTAGATAGTTTCTTTTATTATTCAATGTTGTTTTATAATGTCGATTACACAACATAACATTGGAAAAAACGTTATGAAGAAATGAGTATCATAAAAACGCTCAATCAAACAGATTCCCGAAGAATACTTAAATTCCCTTGCCTTATGTTCCGGGCTGCTTATTCATTACCAAGAGTTAACAAAAACAATTCACCAAAATCACGGAACCTATATGTGGTTAATATCACATATTTTGTGAAATGTAAAAAATGACAACGCTAAATGTTAAAATTGAGGTGAAAATAATAATTGATAAATTTATGAATATAATGGTTGATTTTTTAAGCGTATTTTTTAAAAAATCGAATAAAACACTCAATTTGCATCAAATATTCAAAGTTTTTCATTGAAATTTATAACTTGCCCTTTGCTATTTACAGTTTGAAGATAACTTCATTTAAATGTTGTCCGCGGCTCGGTATCAAGTGGTCCATTCGGAAGGTCCAATTTTGCTTCACGTTTTCGAGCATTTCGGACTGTATCCCAATCCCAAGGCTTCAATCGTGTTCGGCTTGTCCACAAAACCCTACAAGAAATAATCCAGAGGCGTCAAATCGCATGATCTTGGCGGCCAATTCACAGGGCCATTTCCAGAGATAAGCTGCTCACCAAATTAATCCTTCAACATGTCCATTGTTTCACGAGCTGTGTGGCAAGTGACTCCGTCTTGATGAAACCACGTGTACCTACACCAAGTTTAACTGGGCCAACTGGGGCCAAAAACAGTTGCGTATCATTATTCGATATCGTTCGGCGTTGACGGTAGCGTTTCTTCCACGGTCGTCTTTGAAGAAAAATGGACCGATGATGCCACCTAATGCCACCACATAACCCACACCAAACTGTCTGTTTGCATCACTCCATATGCCACAGATTTCTTTAAGCCAGAAATGAGCCTCATTGCTGAACACAATTTTTCGATAAAACAGTGGATT